>CAJHUC010000636.1:0-137051 GCA_905146915.1 Ostreobium quekettii | reverse complement strand
ATGGGGACGCCCGGCGACTTGGGGTTGTGGGGACGTTGGGGACGGAATCGTGTTGCAGGCCGGTGATGAATTTTGGGGATGTCTGGCGATGTGGGGTTGTGGGGATGCTAGGGACAAAATCGCTCTGCCGGCCGGGGACGGAATTCGGGGATGGCCCCCCTCTACCCTCCCCTTTTGGGGGCGTCGCCGGGGACATCCCTGTTGTCCTTGGGAACATCCCCAAACATTGGGCCTTTTCTTTCAGATGCAACAACTTGAAACAATGCAAGGGCATCACCTTCATGGTGGGAGTGTAGCCCACACTGTGTGGGATGTTGTGGCGGGGCCAGCTAGCTGCCGCCAGCCCCGCTTTGTCCCAGCGCTATTTTGGGAGTCGCTGCCCCCGATGGTCAGAATGGCCCTCCCGGATCTTCGGATCCAGGGCATATCCGGGGCGCTCGTTTCCTCTTGATGCAGTGGGCCCATGTTGCGCCTCAGAGGCGCCAGAGAGTCTCTAACGGGCCTGCCGTGAGGGGTTGCAGTTTGCAAAGGGGCGCCCCAGCCTTGCCATGCGGCGCGGGCACAACATGGCCGCAGGGGCCCGAGGCATGGTCAGTGAGCCTCAAATGAATGTAACAATATAGGTGGTATAAAGCCACCTTTGAGCACGGGTACCGGCCATGTCTAGGGCCAATTACCCCTCTGAATGAGACGCTATTAAAATACATTGTATTGTAGCCTATAAAGTACTACCAGCGCACCTCAGAACCCCGACCAACCTTTAATCCACAACATACATCCATTGTAAGGCCAAGTCAGATAAATGAAGGAATAATGACTAATGTAACTGAGCCCCAAGTGCTCACACAACAGATGTGGCAAGCAGCAGTGGGGCGTCATTTCACCTGGTGGAGGGGGGAATGAGAATTTAGAAATGAAGGTCCATGGCTCCACTTGGGCGTGATCGTTTTGCACAATTCTGTTAGTTTGCGGCCGCGATCTTCAGAACACTTCTCCCTCCCTCCACTTTTTGGATCGATGGTCCAAATCGCGTTGGTATCCATGACCTGGCATTAACATCCATCGCTTCATTTGGAGGGCCTGTGTATGGATGCTAGTACTGGGTGATTTACTAATATTTCAAAATTTCCCAAATTAAATTGCAATTATGAAAAGCAACAAAAACAGGGGCTACGTACTATGGCAATGACAAAATATTGTAAGAAACAGAAAGATCACAAGCCAAACCTTGGCCAAGCAGCTTCAGCCGCCATCGGAATGATATGTTAGTCATTATCAACATCCCTCAAAAACTGGAAAAACTAGCAGTTTGGCGGCCACGTTAAAAATTTCAGAAATTTTTGGCTGAGCTGTGTCTATCGAGATGATATTGCGGGTCGAATACTTAGGAAAAACAGTAATTTGAATTTTGTATGTCTAGCATCAAATGGACGTTAGGGGAGGAGGGGTCCAGGTCATGGGCGCTAAGAGATTATGTAATTGCACTAAAATCAAAATAAGGTGGGGAGATGACAAAAACGAAGCTCATCAGCGCCAGACAGCTTATGAATTGTTCCAAAACCTCCCTTAAGCTCTCAATCCCTGAGGAAGTCCTTAAATGGATCGACTTGCAGCCTTCGGGGCTGCTCCAATCGCCCTGGCTTTTAGCATCTCGTTTTTAATGCATTACAATCGCTAAGCTTTGTTTGTGGTTGTTTTTTGTTTAAAAGTTCTTGAAGCTGTTTTGCACTACTAGGTAATGTTGCTGAGTCATCTTGGCATAGGAAAAGGAATGGACGCTAAGAGGGGTGGTACTGAACTTAGTTTCCATTCGACGCTAAGCATGTAAATTTCAAAACAGTGTCTCCCTCTAGCTGATTAAATGGCATTTATGGGAGCACAAACTAACTCAAATCAAAGCATTGTGGCAAATTTGGCAGAAATTTGAGGTGATTAGGAGTTGCAGGGCCAAGTTTCGTAACCGCAATTTATTTTGGGAAAGATGAAGTATGTGGTAACATGGTCAGTGCTCCATGAAAAAGAATAAATAGGAAAAAATAAATTAAAAGCGAAAAATGAGAAACAAAATGAAAAATAAAGTTGCCAAAACCGTTTGGTTAGGAATTGACTGGATGGTGTTCATTTTTGCCCGTAGGAAACGAAACCAATTCTACTGGCTGTGGCATTTGCACTGGGTGGTGCTGCTGTGGGGACGCTTGCAATGCTCGCGATTTTCATAAGGAGGAAAATTCTGCGCAAGCTTGCTGATGAATATTGGACGATGGATGCCGGAAACGGGCAAGTACTGTATGAAGATATGACAACACAAATGCTGGAATGCTTTGAGCGCACCCTGGACAACAGTGCACCCAGTTGTGGGGCGTGCTGCATTACCATGGGCGAGCGCGACAGCGCTTCGGCGCTGAGCAGGAAGCTGGAAGCTCTGACGGCGGGATCCGTCTTTGCAGACAGGCACGATTGCGAGCTGCAGTGCGACCTGTTGCGTCAAGACGTCCTAATCCAGAAGAGTCATTTCAGCGCTGCTTCTCATTCAACCAAATATGGGCATGTACAGTTTGCGCCCTTGCGTACGTGTTTTGCGGTGCTTAGCACCGGCTTTGCGGTGGAATATTGCACGTGTAGTTGTGGTAGAAGATGGCCTTTCGCCTTTGTCCCATGCATGATTCATTTGTTCTGCCATGAGGTGCACGGCCTGTGTCAATGCACAGTATACAGGCTAGCTGAGTATGGGAGCAAATCATTGTGTGCAAATTCTGTTTTGTCTTGCCATGCACGGGCGCATTCGCCCATCATCGCGCAATGATCAGATTTCTTAATGCAAAACAAGTTGCTGCTGGCGAGCTATTTTCTTGTGGCAAAAGGCCTGGCAAGCGTCCCCCCGGTTTGCTATTAAATGGATGGAATTTTTGGAAGGCTGCAATGACATTTGTGCTCTTGCTTTGCAGATATGTTGTGGAGCACGAGTATTCCATTGGCTCCAATGCCGCGGTGCTATGTGCCAAGCAGACACTGGACAACTTCCCAGTGCTGATAAAATTCTGCGCTACCAGGGCAATGTGCAGAAGAGATATTGAGATGTACTCAGGTTTGTCTGGTCAGTTTGTTGCAAGGTAGGTGCTTTCAATTCACCTCTTTGAATGAGCCATTTGGTGTAGATGGGCTCAAGGATGCGCATACACTACGCGGTGTGTTTTCCCACTCGATGGGGTATCACCAAACATGCCCACGGAATAGCATTCTGGGAAGCCAGCATGGAACAAGACGTGTATGCGAGGGTTTCTGCACTCTCGTCACGAGGGGGTGCCAAGAGGCGGAAGATTCAAAAGAGGAATAGAATTTATCCCAGCTGCAACAGTGCTCAGGCACCAAAAATATGCGTGGACATTACAGTGGATGGAAAAAGGAATCAACGGCAAGTTGAAGGTGTTGCCAAGGGACATATTCCCAGTGCGACGCTTGGCTGGAAACTATTATACGCTTGGCAATGGACTGGATGGAAAAGTGCGTCCAGTGCGCTAGTACAACAGAAAACGTTTTTGTCCGATGGTTGACACCCGCCCATCCACCTGCACGTACACGTATGGTCGCTCACGGATTGAACACGGTGTTGGCGTCCTCCGACCGCTTCTGCAGATTATCTTATGTGTGGACGCAGACGCGCTGGCGTCCACGCTGGCAAAAGCCCATCCACCCGTTCACCCGCATCCGTTCCCGCAGCTGCGGATTGGATTTGGGCCAATCCTCGAACTCGTGGAAGATGCAGCTCCGTCCATCCGTATCTGCAAAATTACCTGGTGGTTGTCCACCGATTTCTGGACGGACAATCCGTTCCCAAATAGGCAGACGGACGTGGAGAAACCTATAGTCCAAGAGTTAGGGTATCCCTGTAGTTGGGAGGCTGCCTCTCAATTGAGCACATCCCGCCACAGATCTCACCGGACCACAAGCATTGGCACCGCATGAAACTCGGGCCTAGAGTCCTCCAACTAATTGACAGGCCTTCAACCGAAACCTGTGCAACAGCAGGCCCAACCTGCCAAGGAGAGCGAGTGCCAAAAGCAGATTTGGCTGCTGCAGCTGCCCAGAGCGCCTGGCGCATCCAAGCTGTCCATCACGTCTACCTAATCAAGACCCCTATAAAGTAATCATCATTCACATGAATGGTCATGTGGCAAACGCCAGTGACTTGACTGCGGAAGGGCGTCAGACAAGGTTTCGACAAGTTCCCCAAGATACGAATGACCAGCTGGCGTTAACATTGCAAGTGTGCATCCAAATGTCCACAGTACTTAATAATGGCTCCTTTGCATGAAAGAGCTGCACATTGTACCATAGAAGTGTCCCAAGTCAAAAAGGGGTGCATATGGCAGAGGAGTGCTATTGAGACAGCTCTGCATCAATATTTATCTCCAAAGGTCTGTCTAATATCGTACTGTGTCATTGTGTGTTGCTCTGAAATGCAAGAACATGAACGCATGTTTGTAAGTAAGGATATGTGCTCCGGACTGTGTTCTCAATGCACTCGACTGTGCGGTTTGTGCAGACTTGAAGGCGTGGTGCATTCTGAAGATTCTGGATTCCCAGATGCGCTTGTGCTGCAGAGCGGAGCCTACACTCTTGAGGATTGGTTGAAGGTGCAGAAGCCAACCAAGGGCGCAGTGCAGCTTGCAGTGCATCAGGTGCGGGAAACGATTCTGTGCATCAGGTATAGATCATCGCGCTCATTCAAGTAGCCGAATAGTCATTGCGCAGTTGCACTGTTTGTGTCATGGATATCAGCGAAGAAGCATCTCTCTTTGTGGCTTCGTGAGTAATTCATTGTATTGTTGCAGATTCTGGAAGGGCTGCATGAGCTTCACAGGAACGGAATTGTTCACCGTGATTTGCAGCCCAACAACATAATGTTCTTCCCCGAAGAAAACAGGTGGAAGCTTGGCGTCCTGCGTCACTGGGCTCGCGATGGGGAATGCGGCCTTGTTGAGTACAACTTGAAGTACGTATCGCCAGAGATGTTGGCGGCACATGCTTGCGGCAAGGCGCAAGTGCCGCTTGGTACGACAGCGGACATGTGGTGCTTCGGAACAATCGCATACGAGCTTGCAACAGGTATCCTTGTCGGGGCCTTTTTGGAGCCAGGGCTGCTGAGCAGAATTCAAGACATTTGTACGATTAGTGAATCGGGCCAGTCCTGTCATGTGTGTGTATCGCACTATAATTTGGCAACATCAATACATGATGGCAAAATCATAAGTGTACGGACCTCCATGATTTTGCGCATTGCTCCTGTGATCACGTTGTACCCACGGTTGAGCTCCAACACAATCGTGTGACATATTGCTAGGTCGTGGCCGTTGGAAGAAAAAATTAAGTAAAAAGTCAAAATTAAGTAAAAAATTAAGTACTGGGCTCACCTCGTCCTTGCAAACGGCAGACGGCGCTATCTACAGAAAGTTGTCCTGCATCAGCACTGACCTCTTGATGCCAGCAAGGTTGCAATATTGGCGCTCCTCTGCGTTGCTCAGTATTCGGGCTCCTCTTCCACCGCTCAGAAGAAGAACTCCGTAGCAGTAGATGAAAAGTACATATATTTGAGGTCTATTTCGAATGGCATGATGATGACTACTGAAATACTGTGTTAAAGAGCTTCTGCGAAACTGTTGCCGCCATGAAGATGGCGACAATAAGAGTGTATATATTGTGTGCACTATTGACAAATGCAGTGTGGTAAGGCACTATTTTGGTTTTCGTAAGTTCAGCATTAAATTGACGCGAAGGAGGGAAGGGGGTGGGGGGTACAGGCCATGGACGTTAAGAGATCACACAACTGCAATAAAGTCAAAGTAAGGTGGGAAGATGCACATAAGCGCCACTGATTAAGTGGCAGGCAGTTCATGACTACTTCCAAACATCCCTCAAGCTTTCATTCTTTGAAGGAACTCCTTAGGGCGAAAAAAATCTGAGATGATTTGCTATGTTTCCAAAGCCACGGGTAATAACTGCAATTTCACTATGGACGGAGGAAGTATTGGGCCATACATATGTCCAATATCAATGGCAGGCACACAAAGCACTGGACAAAGGCATGAGCATTTGTTTCCAAAAATTAAGCGCCTGATAGATGGCAAATTTGCATTTGAATGTGGCTCGTTCACTAAACGTACACTCTCTTTTTTAGCAGTGCACGTCGCAACTGCAATGATGCGAAATTGCGTTGCACACACGGCATGGGAGTTTGCTGGACGTATATTACCACATCCGATATTTCATGGGTTTGAAAACACAAATTGGTACTTGGGTACAATGCCGTTGTGAATGAATTTAGCCCCATATTGCGTAAATAAATTGTACTGCACAATTCGATTAGTCTGCAATAGATATTGTGTTACTGTGTTTCCAACACAGCCTAATACTTTTGCCGTGCAATATTTCGCGCATAAAAAGGAATCAGGAACCTCTTCCGATGGAGAACAACATCGCCCAGCCCTTAAAGATTTTCAGATCCTGAGTTCGTTGCCCAGGTGCATAGTTATTGTTCTGTGATGTTCCAAATTAGTCGCCTCCCACCAGCTATCGAACCTACGGCGTTGTTGAGCATGGCTTGGCAGCGACGCTTCTGTGGTGTTGTCAGGAGTGGGAGTGTTTGGGCGTGGCACCAAGCCGTCGAAAATGTGTCGGATGATTTTGGGACTCTCCAAAATGCCAGATCTGCGTGCTGTTGACGATGTTTCCCTTCGGCGTCTGATATTCAAGACGGTCAGACAAAACCCGAAAGCCAGGTGGACAGCTTCACAAGCTCTTTCAGAAGAGAAGGTTTGTGCTTCGCTTGCAGTATTTAAAGTAACAATGACAAAGATGCAGTGCACTTCAGCAGTGGCTGATTTTCTTGTTTTGCAGCCCTCGCTGCCTTGTGAATTCTTCCACGTTTGGGAATTCAACATCACTTTCACTGGATCCACCAAGCCGTGGAATGCAAGGGCTGCGCCCTGCCGTGCAGTCATCCACAGAGGCAATTACACTTGCGCAAATTGACCCTTTTCAGTGGTCCAATGGAGACATGTGGCACAGCCAGTCATGTGCCTTCATGTAGTTCCAATTTGTCCTTTTAACTGTTCTTGGGCTTGAGGCTGGTGTGGGAGGGATCAGGTGGGATACAGTGATAGAATGCATACCGTCGATTATGTGATGTATCAATGCGTGTCTACACCATGTTGTTTGATACTAGATGAAAAACGGTCTGGATGAGCATTGCTTATTGGCCAGCAAGTCAATTTTCCCCAGAATGGCTTTGACTGTTCCGTAACTTGGAGTCCTGTTATTGCTGTAAAGAGTTCGTGCATGTAAGTGCCCACACGTGCCCCTATATCAGCTGTATTTCGTTGTGATTGCTTCATCGCAGGACCATGTGCACTACAATCGAGGGATGATGGAATTTCTTGATGACCAGATGAGGAAGACAGCCGACATGTTCAAGATAAGCGAAGGACCTGCTCCTTTGAGAAGAGCACTAATGAAAGGAAGGAGACTGGTGCAGAAACACGAATTGCCTTTTGACATCAGGACTTTCTACCCGACCAATCAGGCTAGAGATGCTGTGGAACAGATATGCGAAATTCTAAGAGATGCCGCTCTTGATCAAGATCATCCATTGGAAAGAAGATACTCTCAGTCATCCAGCACTTATTGTATTGAGACCGGGGTACCACAGGACACAGTCGACAAAGACAGGGAGCATTTGTGCAATATGCTTTCGTTCATTCTGAAAGGGGAAGAGTGCAAAAGTGCAGATAGCGCTGAGCTCCTGAACTGGAAGGATGCAAAACACAGGCACAAGGAAGTGATTAAGCACCTGCAAGTCAGTGACAACCTCATTCGGCCTGGAAAGAAACGGGGTCAAGGTGGTGAGGGGCATGTGTATGAAGCAGAATATCAGCATGGGCCAGTGGCTGTCAAAAAGCCAACAGTGTCAGTCGATAAACTGCCCATTGAGGATATGGCAGAGTTCATGAAAGAGGCTTACTGGCTTGCGTCCCTGAACGACCTGCACATTGTTAAATTGTATGCAATCACGGTGTCTGGATGGATCATCATGGAATTGGCTGACAAAGACTTGCATCAGTCTGCCAGGATGAGAAGTTGATGAGCTGGCCCACAAGGCTTAATTTTATCCAGCAGGCCGCCCTTGGATTGCACTACCTTCACACTCTGGACATCCCTCTTGTGCACTGCGATGTCAAAACCTCCAACTTCCTGATATTTGGATCATGCTCTGAGAACAGCATCGTCAAACTTGCGGATTTTGGGTTTGCTACTGTTGCCACAGAGACAAGGAGCCAGACAGTCAGGTGTCCTGGAGGTACTTTGGAATGGATGGCTCCTGAGTTTTACTTTGGAGAAGTGGCAACATTAGCATCAGACATTTTCAGCCTCGGTGTTGTCATGTATGAGGTCATCACAGGCAAGCATCCATATATAGGAAATGGCATGGAACTCGCATCCGCCCAAGCTGTGGTCCTGAACATGAAAT
The DNA here is from genome assembly GCA_905146915.1 of Ostreobium quekettii. Classification (NCBI taxonomy): domain Eukaryota; kingdom Viridiplantae; phylum Chlorophyta; class Ulvophyceae; order Bryopsidales; family Ostreobiaceae; genus Ostreobium; species Ostreobium quekettii. The sequence goes on along the minus strand of CAJHUC010000636.1, from coordinate 128,527 downwards.
TGGAAGAAAGAGAGCCTTGCGCAGTGAGCAGAAAGGACTGCCCAAAGGAGATGCACGATTTGATGAGGCGCTGCTGCCACCTGGATCCCAAGCAGAGACCGACAATACAAGAAGTGTGCAGAGCTCTGTCACAGATGCCCAAGTTCTGGGCCGACAAGGTGCGAAAGTCGATTCGGCACAGTCAAGGAAATTGCCGGCACTATTTGTTGGTTGTGTTCATTTGAAGCTGGTAGGATTTTTAGAAATGCGAACAGCGCCTGCGGCGAATGGGCATTGGCACTGGTGATTCTTTGTTGTGGTACATTTGGTACATTTGAGAGCAATGCAAACATGAATATCAACATCTCGGCATCATGCTCCGAGCATCTGAGCCCGTACTTTCTATCATCGCCCTGGCACGATCTCGTTCATTTTGCCCCAATGGCGGCAGCTTGCACGATGGCCTCTCGACTTTATCTGGTCGAGTTCTGTCAGACAGCACCCGGATTTTCGTGCCCGCCTACACCGTGGGTCACCCCACCCTTCCATAGGTAACTCTACATGCAGAACTGGCATCCCTATGGCAGGCTCTATTTTACGTTTGATGGACCATTGGAAAAGCCCTGGAACTCCTTTTAATTCAAGGAACAATCTCAAGGTCGTCCACAGTCAACCGGAAAATGCCAAAACCGGCATTTGATTTCCTTTGCTCAGTGCTGAGAAACATCAAACGATAAATCACCGTGGTGCAAGCTACCGCATCCTCCACATCCTTATTCGTCAAAATACACCCAAATGTAATTCTAAATGCTCCAAACTGCGTTACAACTGGGAACCTACAAATAAGTATTTTGTGGCTGCCATTACCCAATTTGCATAGACTGTGGCATTTTCCAATCAAACAGAAGTTGTCTAACGGAAATCTGCGTTCCCCTGATCAGGGTTTTTGTGTGCCAGAGCTGCACAATATCATTGACACTGCCAGCCGAGATTTGGTCAACGTAGAGTACAATTGCAATATGTTGTTCTTCTTGTACGAGCAAATGGCCAAAATCAAGGCTGCAACCCTCATTGATCTCTCGAGCCAGATGTCAACAGAGAACCTTTGGGAGGCATTCGACAGATTGAAAGCGCATCTGGAAATGGCAGGAGAGCTTATCAAGCAGCACACACAGAGCTTCGATCTACAAATGCTGTATACCATTGATGAGGCGCGCTGTCTTGTTGAGGGAATCTGCTCCACCCTTAAGCGTTCTGTTTGCAGCCTGACACTAAGCATGGGCACAAGAATTGTCGACAGAATTCCCAGCAGCGTTGTAATCAAGGATATGGACATCATGGATGCTGTGCTAAAGTTCGTTTATGGGGAATCAGACAGCACCATGGAACTCCATACGCAGCAGAAGTGGAACGATGCAAGGGCAAAGCACATGGGCGTGTTGGAGGCAGTGCCACTCATTGATGATAATCAGATTTCAATGCAGAGCTGTAGGGTCATGAGCAGGGACGACAAGAGTGAGCTGCGTCAAGCACAATGGGAAGGACACCATGCGCTTATCAGGATGCAAGTTGTTGCACACAACACAAACCCCAGCAAGGAGGTGCTTGGAAGGGCTGTTGCATTGTCACATCTTATTCTTGGCAAGAAGCATCCACAGATTGGCTGCATTTTGGCCATCACCAGGTCTGGTGGCATGGTGATGGAAGGGGGAAGCAAGGATCTGGGAAGGTGGTACCACGAGCAGGATGGCGACCTGGCTTGGCAACTGAAGGTTGAAGTTTTGTTGCAGGCTGCAACGGCACTGGAGCAATTGCACGGTGGTTGTGTTCCGGTGGTACATGGTGATATCACACCCAAGCATTTCTTTGTTCTGGATGATATTGAGAGCAGCTGTCCGGTTGTACGACTCAGCGGTTTCAGCACATTGGCCACACAGATGGCGGGTGCCCAGAAGCTGACGAGCCCATGCCAAAGGCACAGCGTGTACTTTGCCCCAGAATTGTACACAGGCGGGGCTTGCACCATACAGAGTGACGTTTACAGCTTCGGAATGGTCATGTGTGAGATCGCAGTGCAGGCAGAGCTGCATGAGGGGCCCCCAAACGCCCGGGGTGCCATCGGCGCAAGGTTTCCATGCCACCTCCCCGATAACTGCCCAGCGGCTTTGCAAGAACTGATACGCAAGTGCCTGTGGACCGAGCCTTCAAGAAGACCCGCCATGCAGGTCGTCAGCCAAACGTTGGCTGGACTTTTGTCCAATGGATGTCAAGAGGCCAGAGCATCGTAAAGCAGCTCACAGCGTTGTGAAAAGGCAGACGGGTGGTGTGTGTGGCAAGATTTGAGATTGCAGTTTTGCGGGACCGCGACACTGTAAATTTTTGGAATCTTGTTATCGAGACAGGCAGAAAATTGGAAGCCGCTGGAGTTGCATATCATCGAACAAGGGTGCAGCTCATCGAACAAGGGTGCAACTGAGCCCCATTCTTATGTTGAACTGACTTACTTCGTTGGATGTAATGATCAGTGGAAAGGCGTTCAAGAACGCAGATCTGAAGAGCTGCAGATCTGCATGTGAGGAAGCGGATGATCATATGATTTCAATGCGTAGGTCACCACACACACATAGAATTACGAGTACCTTGTACCAGCACATGGCGAAGAGGCACATCATTCCAATGCCATGTTTCCAATGCGGCCCCGTCGCTGTCGTCAGCTTGTACCTGTTAGCACCTGTTGACCTCATAACCATGCATACTTGTAGCGTACATCCGGATTTCCTGCTTAACTGTTGACGTGGCGTGCTGGGCAACCTAGGCACAAGTTGGATAGAAACGCCACAGTCATTGTGCAGTAAATCAAACGAGTGCCAAGTTTCCATAATGTCATGGCATAAGGATCAGCAAATTTTGCCAGCTATTGGAACTTGACGTTGATTATCTGTGTCATGACAAAAGGGCCCGGGTAAAATATCCCACAATGTGTCCAGCGCGAAATCCAAAAAAATCGATCCCTTGAGATATTCAAAAAATGAAAAGTAAACTTGTTGGGGCTGCCTCATCCATGAAGTGCATCGCCGCCGTTTTTAGAAACTTGAAACCACTGCTCCATCTTCGTTGTGACCATAAGCCCTTGGCTAAGAGCGTCTAAAAAATACGTGTGTGTTGCGAATTGGCCATGTCGGCGCGGTCCCCCCTTGGCCGCGTCCAGGTACCCTGGCCCACGCTCTAGGGCCTCTCCAGTGGAAGCGTGGTCGTCCTCGGCCGGACGGCATATCCCGGGCTCTCTCTGGCCCGTGGGTGACGGCCGCTCTGTGCGTCCGAGGCGCGCGGCGGCTGCGCTCGAGGAGGCACGGAGGCAATGTGTTCCAGAACGATCGAACTACAATCGGCGCCGCCGCCGGGCGCTCTTACATGTGGCGGCCAAATCATCAAAGTCATCATTTTCATTAAGCGTCTCCATTTTGGCCAAACCCGTTTTCCGGCTAAAGGCCTCGCTACGCTCGGCCCTTACGCACAAGTCGTTCCGGCCTGCTCCGCTTCGCTCCGCATACGGCCTCCACGACTTTGGCGACGGGCCGAGCTCCGCTCGGCAGAACAAGAAAACCAACGGATCATTACCACAGGCCATATCATGCGCATTATTGCCCATTTAGAATAAAAAGAGCGTTGTAGCTCACATGCCTACGTGCGCTCAACGCATGAGGGAGCTGCTCTTGAGCAAAACTATGCCACACTGTTCCTGATACAGGTCACGTGTGCGGAGACGGTGATGGAGAATGAGACAGGCCAAGATGGGGCATTTTGGCGTCAGCATATACATCTAAGGGTGTCTGCATCTATGGTGCGTATGGGGAACAGCCTTGATAATGTTATTGTTGAGGGCCCGTGGACCCACTGCTGAACGACCAACCCATATGCAACCAAACACTGATGAAGGACGATGGGGATGAGGGTTGGCAGCCCCATACACCCTTAGATGCTGACCCCTAGACACCCTGTACACGCGTAAAAACGTAAATACAATCAGCTTTTACAGCGTAAAAACCAAGCCTGCTTGGGTGGGTTGGGTTGGGCGTAGACCTGACTACACAGCAACGGATTGCAGCGGTGCGGGGTGTCTCTTAAGGCTCAGCCGTCCCAATACAAGGCCATGCATTAATGTCATTGACTCATTTAATGCCCCATTCACTCCTCACAATTGTGTCAGTCATTGAAGGCCGCATTAATGCGGTCTTCGCACGGCCACCGGCTCCCGCTGTGCTGTCAAAATGCCAAGCGCCCTGCCCCCTCCCAATCCTCGATCGACCTGACAGCCCCCACCAACCCCCGGAGAACCGACCCAGTCCCAGGAGCGCCACCGCCGCCCCCCGCCCGCCCAGGCCTCGCCTCCGCCGGGAGAAAATCTCTCCAAGGTGAGCTCCTCCCGGCCAAGCCGACCTCGCTCATTTTCTGCCTGGGCGCCAAGCCGCCTGACTCGCCGCAGGCCCCTCGGCCTGGGCCCGCATCGGCGCAAAGACCCGGCTGCCTGGGGAGGGCTGAGCCGATCGGCGGCGGGGGGAAGAGCACGGCGGGCATGGCGCTGGATGCGGACAACAGGGAGAGGGACGCGCTGTTCCGGCGCCTGCGCTCCAAGCCCGACAACAAGGTGTGCTTCGACTGCCCCAACAAGAACCCAACGTGGACGTCCGTGAGCTACGGCGTGTTCCTGTGCCTCAACTGCTGCGGCCTGCATCGCCAGCTCGGCGTGCACAACTCCTTCGTGCGCTCCACGATGCTGGACACCTGGACAGAGAAGCAGCTGCGGGTGATGGAGCTGGGCGGCAACGCGCGAGCGAGGGCGTTCTTCAAGCAGCACGGGTGGACGGGGGCGGCATCCGAGAAGATCGAGGCCAAGTACACGTCGAGGGCGGCGAAGCTCTACCGCCAGCAGCTTGAGCGGGAGGCCGGCAGGCCGGCCGGGGCCGAGGAAGAGTGTCCGGCAAGCCCCACGGCGGCTCTGTCCGATCCGGCGTTCAATCCGGCGGAAAAGTGGCCGGAGGGGGGTCCCCCTGCATCGGAGTCCAACGGTGGCAAACCCGGAGATGATGCGCCGCCCAAGGACGGCGGGGAAGGGGAGGACGGCGCGAAGAAGGCGCCGGCGGCGACCGGCCGACCGGCGGCCAAGGGCCGGGTGGGCAAGAAGCCGGCTTCCAGGAAGGGTGGCGGGCTTGGCGTGAAAAAGCTGGCGCAGAAGGTGGACGACAGCCTCTTTGAGCAGGCGCCCGCCGAGCCAGAGCCGCCGAAAGTTGAGGTTCCTGCCCCGGTGGCGTCTGTGGGGGATGCGTCTGCCGCCAGTGGCCGCACCGGCAGATCGAGGTTTGCGTACGAAGAAGAGGTGGAGGCGCCCAAACCGGTCGCGCGCGGCAAGGACGGGCACCTGTCGCTCAACGCGGGCGGGGACGATTTCTTCTCCAACCCGCTGGGCGTGGGAGCGGGCAAGGGGGCGGAAGGGGCCAGGCGGGGCAAGGGCGGGGCGAAGGGCGGTCCCAGCAGGGAGCCGGAGATCGGCGAGGCGCAGGCGCGGTTCTCCACCTCGAAGGCGATCTCCTCCCAGCAGTACTTCGGCAAGGAGGAGAATGACGATCACTACGAGCGCCAGGCGCGGCTGAGCAAGTTCACGGGCGCCACGGCGATCTCCTCGGCGTCGTACTTCGGGCGGGACGAGGGCGCCGCGGGGGTGGACTCCACGGCCGCCGAGCTGGTGGGCCGGGTGTCGATGCGTGCGCGGGCGGACGCGGCGGACCTCAAGCAGGCGGCCAAGGAGATGGGGAGGAAGGTGACGGCGTTCGCGTCGGACCTGATGAACGAGCTGTCCCGGTATTGATCGCCGCCCGCCGGCCTTGGGCCGCCAGCGCTGGCGCGCTGGATCGGCGCACTCCGCGGGTGCTGTGGGTGCTGTGGTGCGAAATTCCTTTGATTGCGTGTCAGCCACAGAGGGCAGTGTGGCCGCCAAACTGCACAAGGAACAGTATGTCCATGGTTGCTGTGGGTGGGATTCTTGTCACGGTGAGGAAGAGGATGGCCGGTGGTGCTGTTATGCTGGAAGCCGCTGGCTCCTCTCCCTTTTGCCCTGGACTCGCCGTTGGGCACAACGAGCGTCTTGTGTGGTGGAGATGGTGTCGAGGCATTAGGCCAGCTGTTTGGCTGTCCCCCAGTGTGGCCCACAGCAGTGTTCTACTTGTGCAAGTCTTGGCATGGTGGTGCAGGTGGCTCCCTGGATGCGAGTTTGCACGGCCGCTTGCTGGTGTGTGCTGGGCTTTGCGTTGGTTTCAGGGAAGGGTGGGCGGCATGGGGGTTGTTCTCCTCCGGGCAGCAGTGCCTTGACCGGCAGACCGGTTGCGTGATGGTGTTGGACGTGATTTGGAGATCGGCCTGTGTGGGCTGGGAATGGGCAAATGGCGAGGTATGGGGTAGAAATGCCACGGCTGGCTCGCTGGGCTGCGCTCTGAACGATTGGGGTGTCGTTTACCCGCTTGGCTGGGTGGCTGTAGCGATTCGATTCTGTTGTGATGTTGTTGCTGCGGCCTGTTGCAACTATTGGTGCATTTTCCTTGGGGGCCATTACTGGCAGTTGGGGCTGCCGATTGTGCAACTGCCTGGTGACTGGTGGAGGCTGCAGGCACCTACAGGGCTTTGGTTTGCACTGCTTCCTTAACACCCCAACAGGCAAAGATAGTCCTGGCGAGAATGGAAGAGAAATCATCGCACGATGGGCATGGTGTGTGTGGTCTTCCCGCCCCGCATAGGGTAGTCCAGATGTGTCCGTCATCTTCTTTGGACTGGAGAAGGTGATGGGGACATCTGTACTTTGTACTGAGTATTTTGGCCTGAAGGGACTTAGCACAGAAAAGTCTGAATGCCAAGAAAGAAAGCACCAAAGAGAAAGTGTACTTGAATGGGAGGATTGTGTGGAGGTGGACATTCTGGGCGCAGCAACAGCACACACCCTTCTAACGTGAAGGGATGGTGGAACATTTCCATCCAAACTGTTTGTTACACATTGGTTCACTACCCTGATCGCCACCCAAGGGGACAGTGACCTGGTAGGATAAGAGAAGGCAACTGTGTGGTGCAAGGGTAGTGGTCGAGCAGCACAATAACGATTGACAAAAGGACGGCTCTGCTGGTGGCCATTCTGGCGCCCTTGCCAAGAGGGTGAATCGAAAACGTTTGACGCGATGAATGCGGTCCGCCGTCCTGTGCTGAGTTGCCCATTCTGCACAAATGACGCTGCGGGTAATGAACTCTGCTCTTGGCAGCGTCGCTGCCAGAGAATTGCCGTGCTGATATGCCACTGCCCACCTCAAGCACAACACCAAAGATACCCAGTACGCTTAGTGCCAAACAGGGCTAACCAGCATGGGGACACCCGGGTGCGATCGAGACTGCAGACACTAGGAACTGCACAACAGCTCTGGAAGGCACTTCTGATTGGGTGCAGCTCATAATGAGCCACACCCCCGATGGGGTGAGGGTCAGGGTGGGGTCCAACCCAATGCCGTCCTTGGATGAACTCCATTTTCTAACATTGATCTCATGGAAATGTTAGAGGCTTCACGCCCACCTTGTTCTATGCCAACTTCTAGCGCTAGCACCTAGTAAGTTCAACGGTTCATAATATGTTGCCCACTAAGGGAAGACACTATGTCGATTTTGTTTTGCTTAGCGTCAATTTGACACTAGGGTGGTGTCAAGACCTGTGATGTTAAGAGATTATGTCATTGCAACAAAATCGACGTAAGGTGGAAAGATGCCTCAAAAAGCTGCTGATCAGCAGTAAAATACTCGGGACTTGTTCTTAAACTTCCTTGAAATGTTCACTCCCAAGGGGTTCCTTAGAATGTGTCAATTTACCACCACCAAGGCCACTTGTTTTGCCTATAATGGTATTTAAAATCCCATTCTAAAGCCCAACCAGATTCGTACAACTCTGAGCATCTTTTTCCTAAAAATCGGCTGGAAATTGTGCTCCACTGTTAGGTTATGTTGCTGAGTCATCTTGGCTTCGACAGAAGGATTGATGCTGGGGGGGGAGGGGGGAGTGTCTGAGCTTAACATCAAATTGATGCTAATCGTAACAAAATCGACACAGCACCTTCCCTAACGAACAAAACCTTTCAACTACTATATTAGGTATTTTGAAAGGGTTGGTTCTCCCACGCACAATTCTGCAGCGGTGAAAATGAAACCAAAACCACAGCCGCGAACAAACATTTCAGTTCATTTTTCAGTTTTTGTTCACAGTTTGTGCAATCACAGCAGACTTATAGACAGCGCGACACCATTGCAAAACGGAAATAAATTGAGCGGAGCGGCTAACTCTTCACCCAAGGGCTTACATGCAGCAGCCATAAGTCCTGCATGGAAAGATGACCTGAAGTTGGTCATTAGCTTTGTTCGGGAACTTCAATGGTGGCCGAGTTTCTGGCAGTGCGTTCGACACCCCGACCGAGACAGGTGGCACCCACAGAGCGTGAAGAGCCATGCCTTGTTCCTCAGCGGGGCGCGCACTGGGCGACGGGTCCGTGGGCGCCGCCCGCGTTAAGAAACAATGCGTACAACACAGTACCGTGAAGTACCAAATTTGTGCCATTTTCATGAAACAGCGTTCGGCGTGCCCTCGCCCATCCACGAGCGCCCCTTGTGCAGCAGCCACTGCAGCGGCGCGCCGCTGCCCCGACTGCCCGCCACCATTTCTCGATGCGCCCTGGCTCCAACTCTGGCCACGTCCATCCGCCTGCGTCTTTCGACGGCGCCCAAGTGAGCACCAGCCTCGGACGTTTTCTTTTTTCCCTACAGGAGGCAAACGCGAGTCAACGAAAATCCCCAAAGGCAATGTAAACAATCGACGCAGTTGTCATGTCACCTGTCTCTGCTGAGCTCAGATAGTTCAAACGGCGTCCCTCTGCTGGCGGTCTACAGTGATTTCACAATAATTGGCAGAAAACCCAACCCCGCGGCATCAAGGAACACAGGAGGAAAACGTGGAGTGCGTGCAATATCGAAATTCAATTGCCGAGCATCTGGCACCCTTTAGTGAAAAGTGGCGCAATCAAGCGCTGCAATGCGAAGAGCCTCGCGCAGCTTTCTCGCGAAAACAAGGCGTCCGGGAGCAGCATTCAGAAAATGTAGTTCTTCATTTCTTTCGATGTTGCCTTGCTGTTTTGCAACATTGCCATGTGTCCCTTGATGATCCATTGCAATTTTAGCCACCACGCAAGGTTGGTGCCGGTCGGAGCGGTGGCAACCGGCCACCCTATGGCAATTGCGACGCACGCTTGTTCCAAACTTTCCCAGCGTACAGTGCTTTATGTACTGTCCACAATGTCCACATTGTGCCAATGCGCGGTGTATTCGAAAAAGCCCTGCAAAATATGACGCGCAGTGGCTACTTGCAAATGAAACTTGACGTTTAATAAATGTGGACCTAACTCAAATTTGTATAGGAATGATGTTTACCACTTTGCAGATTGTCTTGCCCAGAACATCTGTCAAAGACACGAGAAGCGTAAAACCTGCCACCACTGTATTGTGGCGGTCTGACGATGGCTAAATGGCACACAAGACCAGAGCTTTAATTACACGAGTTTGCCCCCCCCCCCCCGCGCCCCCCCCAGCGCCGTTTACATTACCAACACGCAACTTTCAGCATTTCAGCATCATTTGCTCTCAGAATATAGTTTTTTTTTCTCGTAAATTGGCTCACTTTGCCAACGCTCGCACATTGTTCTTTCGCGCCTCCACTTCCAGCATCTGTTCAATGCTCGCCGCCTTCTCGAGTGGAGATGTGGGCTCCTTGTTTCCGGGATCCTTCCAGGGAGGCCCCCCGCAAACCTGTCCGTGGCCTCTCCCTGTTTTCCCCCTACCACGGCTATACCCTGCAGTGCGCATTGCCAAACAAGTGCCGAAGGAATGGTGAAATATGACGCGCAAAATTAGGTAAATAACAAAAAATGCAACTGCACAAAAGATTGAACTTTGAACCTGCGAAAACAGTTAGATCAAAGTATGCGAACGTCAATTCATTTAGTATTTGTTGAATTCACTTTGCTTCGGTTGCGAAAAGCGAATAAGTCGCTCCATGAACGCAAGCAAATCTTGCGCAAGATTTGCTTCCCGCGAAGCACAGACCACAGACAAAGGTGCACACATTTGAACACATGTTCATAAACACGTAACTGTACAGTAACTGCACACATTTGTGCAAAGTATTCCAATTATTCTGCATATCAGTTCTTCGCTGGCTCAGGCAATGGAAATATGTAGCAGCCTATGCGAGCTCTAAGGTTGCCGTTACAAGACCACTGACTGTTCTCGGCCAAAGAGCTTTCAAAAAACACAACATTACATTGAGGATTACAAATTTGCAGTCCTTTGCATAGTTTGGTAATGATTTGGAGAACGGCCTGTCAATGTCTTGAATTGATGGGCTGGTGACACAAGTTTCAATTGAACTTGGCGTTTAGTGTCGAGCCATTTGAACAATTTGGCACGATATTCTGGACGTTGGTCACGGGCGCTGCTGTGGGAGGGGCAATCGAACTCTTAAATTACTCCTCTATCAGGAAAAGTGACACAAACGAGGTACTGTAAAACACTTATCCTCACAACACTCTTAACTGAAATGATTCCCATTGTAACTTAACTACAATGTTCAACAGTGTTCAAACAGGGTCTTAGTAGTAATTGTTACAGGCAACGCATTGTCACGCTAAGTGACAATGGACCCATCCCATGGATATTCTTGGCTCACGTAACACGTGCCTTATCCGCAGGTTCCCAGAACCACAGAAATATATTCACAGAAACAATGGCGAATTTCTTGAAGCGTATTCGATGCGATACGATTTACGGCCAATTTGACCCGGCTCATTTTGGCGCACCTCCGTCCCTGTCATTCATTCAGATTTGCAATCGATGCTTGCGAATGACCCAGCTCTACCGGACAATGCTCTTGGCGAAAATTGATGTCTCTTTCCAGGCTTGTCATTTATGGTGCAGACACCGCCTGCATTTGCAAATACGGGCAAATCTACCTTTACGAAAGATACACAGATGCAGGCTGTGAATCACGCCGCTGCGCCGTGAACAACAAACCTGTATCTGTCCCTTGCCAAAATGTTGACGCACCTCTCGACTCGTAACGGTACCACAGTTTTTTGGACTCCTGGCGCTCCCGCACATATGGCAGGGCCATGGCCTCTCCCATGTCCCAATCCGGTGGCAGCACACTGTTGATGGCCGGGCAAGCGTTGCAAAGATCGCGCCCGGGGACGGTGACGCCACGCTTCCGGGCGGCTTCCTGACACCTGGCACCTTCGATGCAGCTTCTACAAGCACCTATGGGCTCTCTTTGCGTGCCATAGGATCCTGGGGAACGCAAAGGACGGCAGTGTGCTTTCCATGCACACAACCACTAAAACATCTGTACTGGATTATCTATGCAGTATTGATTTTATACGTGCTGATGCCATAATTGCACATGAAACAGAGCCATTTCTTACCATGAGCGGCGTCTAAATGACTGAACTGTAAGTATTGCATGAATTGGGCAATAGTTAATACACTGCTTATTGTTGCTATTTCGCTAGCAGATAGCGCAACTTTGGCGGGGTCAACATGTCCATTTTCTCCGCAAGGGCAGAATTTATTTCGCCCTTGTGGCAACGGCCATGCCCATCATGTAAATTCCGCCGAGATTCAAGAAGCCGCCATAATCATCGCTGTTACAATGAATATGCAAATATGCGATTATATGCGATGAATAACTGCATCAGAATCAACGATAAACCATCTGCAATATAATGCCACCATCACAGCTATAATAAATTGAAGATAAATCAATACTCACGGAAATGATTACTATTTTAGGACTACTTTTTCGTGCACATCGGTTGCAGAATACTTTTGAGCGCTACGCCTTGTACCCAAGTTGCTCGGAAAGGTGCTTCAATACAGCCCTCACCTGTGGAGCAGTTGGACCAATCCAGGGAGGGCGAACTTCCCCCGCCGCAAGAGGTAGGTCCCGTTTTCGAATTGCCTTCGAATTTAAAACTGCCCGAGTAGCCGCATTTTGTAGCGGCGCTTTGTGTAGTCATCTTTTGAGTGCTTTTTGACGTTTGAGCTTTTTCATGTTTGGAATCAGCGTCCACGATCACGGCGCCCGAGTGATACCCCTGCATGAATTTGCATTCAGCATTGTGTTGGCATTCCATACCCTTGGTTTTGCAATTGTAAATATCACACATTTTGTCCACTACTTTGACTTATGATGGATCTCAATGGAATTCAGCTTATATTTATTTCGTATTACACATACATCGCTTTTGTGCTCCTTTATTATGCATCCATATTTCCCGCACGGTACTGTGTTGAACGAACCCCAGCGGCAAGTTGTTTGGTGCACGGCCCCTCGAATATTCTCATGAGATTTATGAAAGCTATTTCAGCAATTTTTATATATCTTCATATATTTCTTGAAAATCCTGCTATTTGAATGCAGATTGGCGTATGTACGGGGACAGGTGACTCTCCACCGTCTGAGGGAAACAATCGTCGGAAAAATGCTCCGTTCGTGCGGGAAATCATGTGCGTACCCAGGACATAGACATTGCACACCCAGGGTATGGATGGCCGTATGAGGGATACGGCGGGCCCGTACGCCAGATACCCTGACCAAATATTCCGCCTACGCAGCCGATTTAGAGGTGTTGGCATGAGCGGGACACATTAATGTGTCTCACGTTCATCCCAGACCTCTGTATGGGCCTGACACATCCTGGATGTGCATATGTTCAGAAGCACTCTTTCCCGTGTTCTGAATATGGGCAAGACTTGGAACGCTTTTGTGAGGTCGGTAACTACATGTGCACCTGCCAATACACAGTACCAACGCATCAGATTCCCAAAGCACTAAAGCAACAGATAGTGAAACTTTGTGCCGAATGGCCCTTCCGGGGGCCGTTACCAGCGACAGCCTCTGCATGAGCGTCGGCCCGGAGCCTCCCGGCCGCCACAGACCCGAAGTGGCCATTCAACCCCCTTGGCAAAAGGGCGGGGTCCTTGACCAGATCAACCGAAACCAAAACGGCCAGAGGTGCCCGTTGACTTCCGAAGTGAAGTTTCCTCCTTCCTGGACATCGTACGAGATCCGTGCTGACCCGCGCACGTCTGCGCTGGCGCGTTCCCCTGTCGCCAAAGGGCTCTTGTGCAAATCCGCTGCTGCAAGGTCTGACGATCAAAGCTTTTTGTTTTCAGGATTTTCAAGGCGTTTAGAGACATTTCGGTTTCAATGGATGCCAGGCTAGATACCCGCTACTGTGGCCACGTGTCCATTTGCTGAAATTATCCGTAATTTGATATTGGATGCTGCTTGTGCTCGACACGGACGTGTGGATCTATACATGCAAACGGGTGTCTTGTACAAACGGATGAAGCATACCCGCCGATGGATACACAAGTGTTGTCACAAGTTTTGATGTGTTCTCACAAGCATTTTTGTTGATCGAGTAGTCGGAAAATACTCCGCTTCTAGCTCGGGTGCTGGCCACCGCCCGTGGGCGGCACAAACACTGCTTGCACAAGCATGCGTGGGTGCTCACACCTTTGAGCATCCCACCTCAGGCAAAGGATGGTGATATAACCAGACTTGATCAACATGATGGAAGCCATAATTTTCGCCAATTCATGACGATCACGCACCATTAAAGCGCATCTATGCATTGTCATTTGCCCGACATGGCGTGCACACAGCGGCGATTTGTCTGGGCTATTGTTCACATCTGTGGCCGCGTGTAACGTGCACTTGACGGAGCGATGCCGTTGCTTCCACATCTGAAAATATGGCGCGGTTCCCTTTCGAAACAGTTTGAGCCCTGAGGTGGTGTAAAGTTCACGTAAAAGGTAGCATGGCTGAGCTATTTGGTACCATTTTGGTGAATTTATGGAGCATTGATAGAATGTATCGATTCAAAGTTCCGTTATCCATTTTTTGGATACTCAGCGATGGATGTACAGTGTAGAAACTGTATGAAATTGGTGAAGCTTTTCAGTGCCAAAACTTTGTTTTCGATCACATCATCCATGACGTGGGACGACCAAGTTCCCATTCCGCTTACGGGCGGGCTTGCTCTCCGCGTTTATGTCTTTATGCGAAAACACACGTAAATAGAGAAACATACATTGTTACGCATCTTGACAGCGCACTCACGTTGCATGATGAAGTGACCAACAGTGATCAGTACGCCGCCCCCTCGGGCATCCATAAATCAGCATCCAACTGGCCCTTGGCAATGGCAACGACGTCGTCGAACAAAAGGTCGTCCTCTGCCCATTCCGGAACGGGCTGGATCCAGTACGCCTGGCTGTCAAACCCGAACTCCCTTAGTCTGTATGTACTGGCTGCACCTGCTTGTACACGGGGCCCATATTTATGTACTTTTGCCCGGCTTTTACGCGTGAACAGGCTCGTTCTCTGCGTTTACGTTTGCATTCTTAGGTTTAACTTTAAACCTAAAAACGTAAAACACCAAAGTGTTATTTTTACGGCTGTATTCGCGGCTCGTTGGGGCACCCAACTTGCATGACGAATTCGAATTCGAAACTCAGTCCTCCGCCCCCGAGCGCTTGCAACACAGCGTCCGCCTCGCCTTCTAAAGGGCAAAGATGTCGTCGAACACAAATCCGTTTCCTGCCCACTCCAGCGCATCTGCCTGCCACTCTCCTGAGTCTGCATGTACTGTCTTTGTGTACACTGAGTCAAAATATACATATTTTTACACGCATTTACGCGTATTTACGCATAAGTACTATTTTTACGCGCAAATACGAATAAATGTTCAGTTTTTACGCCATAAAGACCAACCCTGGGTGTGACAACGTAATTAAATGCTGTGTTTACGTTTACCAAACCTGGAATTGCAGTGGCGCCAAGCGGCTCGCAGTATGACCGTCCCAGCATATGAATTGATCACATTGACAATTTTAGGTTGACCAACTACCTCGCCTTCTTTCTTCATTCCTATTCGATCCAAAATGATACACCAATCAAACAATACACGCGTTGCTTAGTACACTGGCAGAAAACAGAAAATGAGGGCGTCGTTCATTTCCAGAACTTCGATCGGCTTCCCTTAAATGCCCCCGCGTGTGCACGTGCGCCTAAGTCGTTTGCGAGAGTCTGCCACGAATCTATACACAGATCATTAAAAGTGAAAAGAAATAAATCAAAAAGCTCTTTGGGAATTTTGCGTAATCTAAAAGTAGACACACAGCTTTCGTGGATGTTGCGCAGTACTGAACGGCTTCAAGCCCGACTGCTCGGGGCACAGAACGTCCCAAGGGCAGAGCCCCAACGGTTTGCGAGTGTGTCAGAGAAGCACTACCGATTGGGCGACACCAACATAGTCGTGCCTGAATCAGCTACTGGACCGCAACCTATGCGCAAGCCATGCAGTTAGACTCGCAGATGGCTTGACGAATATCGTCATGCTGCATTTGCAGAAAGGCCTTTCCGCAAATGTCTACCCTGGGGTAGATGTTGATGTAATGGGGGGTCTATGTTGTCATTGATGCAACCCCGACTGGTGCTGCAGCAGCCAGTCCAGTGCGTCAGCATTGACACAACGCTGGCGCACCCATCCAAACCCATTGTCAAACACGGACATCTGGCCAATTGGTGAAGCGTTGACGGGCAATGCTTCAGTGGCAAGGCCGCCGCAAAATTGCATAATCGTCTACCCTTTTTCCCGATGTGAACAGGAGTGGTCTGTTCGCTTGGATTTTAGGTGCAGATGGTGATGGCGCAGTGTCGAGCGCACAGTCAAGGAAACAGTCATGACCATTCAGATCAGCGTTTTTTTCTGCTGAGGGAGTTCTGCCTCACATAATGTCAAGTGTCCCACGTCCCGCACCATTGCACAATGCACTAGGAAAAAAAGGGCCAAATAATACATTTGCGAACACACATAAAACACATTTCATTAACGTTGGGCACGCTGAGAACACAAAAATAACACAAACCCGTAAACTTTGTACACGTTTGGACACGTGTTATATAGCCCATTTTTTCCCAGTGATGGCGGTGGTAAAATTAGCCACGCAGCCGACGGTGCAGTCAGTGGATTGAGATATCGACCTTTTTGCAGTGGCGAAGTTGCCGCGGGCACTGAGGCGTGCCCGTCACAGGGACCACAAGGAACACATTATCAAGAAAATGCGGTACGCCCAAATATTATAAAGTACTAAACGTTGGCCTCTTATCCGAAAATAGTGCTAAGGAAGGTCGAGCAAAGCAAGAGAACGGTGCCCACAAGTGAGGTGCCGCACATCACTTTGTAAAAGGTGTCATAAGTCATAGTACATTAGCGTGCTTGCGCGAACCTGCCATTCCCAAAAGGGTGCCCTTGCGGCGGGTGTCATGTTTGCCACCAGCTGCCGCCGGAAATTCTCTACAGGCCTGCTGACATTGATGCGCACCCATCTCCAGGGGTGGGCGCACGTCAGACTGCGCTTTGTGTCGTCTTCGGCCTCGAGAGGATGGGGTTGGGAACGCGGCCGCCAAGACGTGCCGTTAATCGTCCCGTGGCGACCATTGGGCGGACCCTCTCGGAGGCGAGCACGTGCGTGCGACAGACATGATCTTGAGCGTGGTGCCCACCGCCGCGGCATTCTCACGATCTCGCGATGACTGACGGGCTGCGGCCCGCGCGAAATCGATGACTAATCGATGATCCCGGCACCTGCGTTGCCACTCGTGCTCAAAGCTCATGACGGCTGTGGGGCTTGGTTGTGGCGCTGCTGCGGCCGCGCCGCACGTTTGAAAGAAATCTCCCCCCTCGACCGTGACGCTCGATATTGCTTTCCGACACCTTGCGACGCGGGACAGTCCCAACCCCTCTTATCCAGTTTATGTCCCTATTTGTAACAATCCCAACATCGCTTACCTAAGACTTGCGTGAGAGTTTTCTCCCCCGCCGCAACAGGCCCAGCCCCGGGACAAACGCTCGCACCCCTCGGGACGTCTCCATCGGTCGCCTCGCCCACGAACGACGCCGACGGAGCCCGGCCCGTCACAATCCCCGCTCGTGCCCCACCCCGACACGCTAATCCTTCCCCGTCTCACTCGTTGCGGTGCTGTGGCCTTGTGTCTCACTCGCTTCAGCGCTGCTCCTTTTGGCTTTCCACTGCAGTGCTGCGACTTGTACCTCGCTGTAGTGGTGCGACTTTAGTGTCTCGCCCGCACATTCACCCCACCGACACCGTGACTTCCCGCCGCATTCCCGCCCAATTGCCCCATAATCAGCTCGTACCCAACCTGCCCCCCCTCCCATATAAAAGCCACCCCTGCTCCCCCGCCCGCAGTACAACCGCCAACCCCACCCCACGGCCCCCCCACAGGTGTCCCCACAACCCGCTGAAAAGGCCTCCATCCCCCGCCGGCCGGCCCCCACGGGCCTCCGCGGCCAGTCCAGGCCAGCCGGGGCACACCGAACCTCCAGGCGGCCAGCCCTCCGTTCAATCTCCCCTCCTTATCCGCCCTCTGGCCAATTTCGGCACCGGCGTGGACGCCAAGCGCGGAGATCATTCGATGGCGTCCAAGCGCACCCCCTCGGAGATCCCGCTCAGGGACCCCAGCGACATGACCTCCACCAGCGAGGGCGCCGCTGCCGCGGCCGTTGCCGCCACCGCCCCGGCCGCTGGGTCGGGCTCCGACTCCAGCCGCGACGTCTGGATCTCCGTCGAGGGCAGCCGCCAGCTGTCCTCGGACGCGGACGCGGGGGCCAAGATCCCGGCCGTGGGCAGCGGCGAGGTCTATCAGTCCACTATGCTGCAGGAGACGATCCTGGACAGGATCCCGGACAACAGGAGGGTGGCCGTCCGGTTCAAAGGGGTGAATGGCTGGGTGCCATCCGGCCTCGGCCCAGGGGGCCCGGGAGAAGGCCTGGGCAAGAAGGCTTGGCGCAAGATGATTTCTGTGCGGGGGAAGAAGGAGGAGGGGAGCTCCGGCTCGGACTCGCAGGCCCCAGCCCCGCTTGGCAAGAGACAGGTGGGGGGGCGGGCACGCGCTGGGAGGTTTGCTGACTAATTATTGCGCCGGTTTGCGGTTCCGGTTACGGCATCGCCAGTGGGGCCCCAAGGCGCCGGATGGCGGGCTTGGAGGGCGGGGAGGGAGGTGGGGGACTGTACTTGTGGGTGAGTGCTGCCGCCCGAGGTGGGGGCTTGGGGGCGGTTTGAGGGGGACCGGTGGCCCGGGAGGGATAAGCCTATGCGATTTGCGCTCTTCCAAGGGTTTTGAGGGCCAAGGCGCGGCTCAAAGACATCGACCCATGTGACGGTTGTGGCTCTCGTTGACGCACTAGCCGGCGTTTCGCGCCGCGCCAGAGACATCGTGCGCTTGGCTGTTATCTTCGGTTGACGGGCTGGGACGGGTTTTGGCGCGGCGCCAAAGACGTCGTGTTCCTGATGATGGATGACGCGATGTTGCGGGGAAGACGGGGCTGCGCCGGTGGGGCGTGGGGCCAGCCAGGACCCCGAGGCGGGCGAGCCTGGGTTCTCGGCGCCTCGAGCTTGTGTCGACGGTCCGAAGGATCCCGACATGCCCGCGTCGCGTCCATCCCCGCGGAGAAAAGAGAACCGCGGGAGGGTGTTGTGCGGAAAAGTAGACTCCGCGGGTGCGCACGGAGGGGCGAAAGCGATCGACGGACCTGGGAGGGATGGGGATTGGCACGCGGAGATCCCCGCGGCGGGGATTGACGGATCTAGCTGCGTTGGCCTCCCGTGCGGCGGCGGGCAGAGCTCCGAATCGCGCCAGTCGGGCTGCGCATTTCGACAACGCATTGGCGTCTTCCATGCCTCTCGTGAGGGGCCGCGGGCTGGCGAGCTCCGATGGGACTTCCCGCATGCGCGGCACGAAAGAGGGGATCTCCCCACCCACCACCCACCTCAACCCCCGCGCTGTTCGCCCGCTGGCCACGCCGCACGCTTCCCGACCTGGCCAAAGCGTCGGTGAGCGTCGCTTCGGGAAAAATGCTGATGTTGAGAAGTTATGCGCTGGGACGCCGTTGAAGCGGAGTCTTCCCGGATTCCAGATCTGCGTGAGGCCGAAGCCTAGTCGGCAATGGCGGTCAGTCGTCGAAATAGCGCAGCCGCGTTTCTGCCGCAAGTCGAGGGCTCGCTCGCGGCTGTTGCCCAAGAGCACCGAGCCGAACCACAGGAGGAATCGACACTTTCTGCATTTGACAATAGCATCGGTGCGAAAGGTGACTTGTTTCGACCCAGTTGTCTTTGAAGCGTGCGGAAATGGATGCTACCCGCCGCATCTGTATGCAAGTGTGCAGGTAGCTCCCGGTCTGTCTGCAATCACCACTGTGGGTGTGTGTGGCGAGCGCTCTTCACCGCATCATTTTTGTCACGCCACCAGCAAATCTGGGGTCGCTGCGAGGACCTCTCGGCGTTATTGAGTCGTGCTGGGTCCGCCTCGGCGGTCCCCCCCCACCACCGCGACTGCTGAGCGCATTGGCGCGCGTGCCCCTGGCGGAAGTCGTCAAGCGTCTGCGCGCCCGTTTCGATGTCGCAGCCGCTTGTGCAGTGTCCGGACTGAACGAGCGCCCGTCGTGCGGAGTGGTGCAAGGCCTGTCCTTGACTAAGGCTTGCTTAACCACAGTCCAGACCGACAGTGCTCAGTGACGGTGCTCACTGGCAGCGCCCAACAGCACTGAAGCAGCATCGCCGGTTGCCGCGAAGGCGTTTCTGCGGTGCGGCGTTGTTCGATCTGTCCTTATTCTTCTGTTGGCGTCAAGCCGCATGCGGCCATGATAGGGGCCCCTTATCTCCGTATCGTTCGCCGACTCCGACGTGCAGCCCGGCGTGACTGCGACGCTTTGGAAGGCACTCCCTTTAGAGCAGATGTGGCCTTTCTCAGATTCAGAAATGGCGGCTCCTGGACTCTCTTGTTATGTCATATTATGGGACAAAGGAAAGGTACAAGAGGTGGGAAAATTGCTACAGTAGTTCTGGCTGTTGCTTACAACTGCCCTAAAATAGTGCATCCTGTGCAGTACTCGCTTGTCCTGTAATAGGCAGTAGACATGTTTGGAGAAGACCGCAGACTGCAACAGGCCTGGTCCTGCAGTGGATTGTTGATCTGCACCCTACCTCCATCACTGTACCACCAGCAGCCATTTAGCAGCCTTCAGCTGTTGAAATACCTGGCTCGTGCAGTATGTGGTGGCCTCTGGTCAAAGTTTGCGGTGTTGTGGTTGCAGATTTTGCACAATATTTGTGGCGGTGTCTCACCGGGAGAAGTGTTGGCGCTGATGGGCCCTTCAGGTGTGTACTGAAATCCTTTGCATAAATCTGCCATTACGAGTTCTTGCAGAGCATCTGCACTGTGCATGCGATAACACTTATGTGTATATCCAGAAATTCGCTCTGAGCCTTGTTACTCTATTGTTCGATGATTGTCATTCTTAACAGGATTGTTGTTATTGTAGCTACATTACATACTATTGTATCTTCTCTACACACCAGTCTCCTGCAACGCACACAAACTCTGCTTGAAGGAAGAAAATGAACGTGCCTGCAGAACATGTCTCTGCTTGCAGAGTCCCAGAAACTGGTTCAGATCCTGGGCATTGTTAAATACCTTCTGGGCCCATTGCCAAACAACCACACAGCCTAGCACTTTGACATTGTACCCATGCTCCTGGACAGGTGCCTTGGACCTATCAAAGGACAGTGATTTGTCACTTGTGAATGAATGTTGCATTCATGGAATAGCGTGGCCGTATATTTTCCTTGGCCCAAAGTCGTTGTCATGTTTTACCCTTGAGCTGTTGGTCGTCCTTGTTTCAGCTAGATGCTAATTGCTTCAGTTTGTATCATTCCAAAACACCAAGCAGCAACATGACACCATGGCCTGCTGGGCAGTGCATTCTTCCATACAGCCCCTACTTTGACACCTTTACCAGCATCGTGGAAGAACGCCCAAAAGCATGATGGCAAATGACATTTGCCATTGTTATCTGTGGGGTCCTTGCACCTTGTACCCATGCGGGGTTTCTGCACATTTGTTTTTCGCTCTGTAATGACAGCAATATAGCTTCGTTGTGTCAACAAAACAACGCCCTTGCAGCTGTCGAGCAATTTTTCCAACTGTTGGCATCCACAAGGAGACTTCTTTTAGGCAAAGTGGTATAGAACCAAAGCACACGGTACTTATGTTCTGCATCCGTGACGCTTGAAGGAGTGTGACAAGGTGTTGTTCCCGCACTGTCTGATGCTTTTGTCATTTGCGATGTGGCCTTAAGTTGCTGTGACATCACTGCTGTGCAGGATCGGGGAAGACATCGTTCATTTCGGTCTTGGGAGGAAGGAAGCCAGCGTGAGGAAACACTTGGCACAGACTTGCTCTGCTGTGAATGGTGCTTGGTCCCCAACTGCTGCATGGGCATGCTGACCAGATGATTGTAGACACACTGCAGATGTTTTTTAGTCCGTTTTGGCAGCTTTTGTCAAAGTTCAATCTACATTGCCAAGCAACTTGCCATGGCAAAGAACTGGAGCATGACCCTTCTGAGCTGCCGTTCAGCTTCCCTTTCTTGTATGTGCTCCATTCACAACAAGAGCATGCATGGCCTTGGAATGAGGAACTGGGGCGGCTTCCCATTGTGTGGCTGCTTTTCGTGCTGCAGACCTGCGGCAAACTTCTCCGCGAAGTTCCACTGGCAACTCTGCTGAGAACTTTATAGCAAGCCTGTCAGCAAATGACATCGTCCTGACCTTTGCCCTGTGGGCGCTGTCACACTGCACACACTGTTTCAGAGACACAGCTGCCCTGGAGCCTGTCCTGTTGAAGTTGCCACCACCGTGAGCCCCGTCCTGGTGGTGTCGCTGCCTTGTCCTGTGGGGCCCGCCATGGCATCCTCCTGTTCTGTGGCCCAATATTGGCAATAACCTGTCCTGTGACCCCTGCCTTGGTAAAATCCTGTCCTGTGGGCACTGGCACCAGGGCGATGGAGGCTGAGGGTGAGATGCTTTTCAATGGGAAACCGCTGGACAAGGCCATGAAGAGGCGTGTGGGGTTCGTCCTCCAGGTAGGACACTCCCACCAGGGATGCCTCACAGTGAGGGCTGTGCTCAGTGTCAAAGGGTGATTGCTTTGTATCCAAGGTGTGGTGTAGCAGTTAGTTCAGGTTAAGGACTTGGGTTTAGCACTCGCTTCCATGTTTTGAACTTTGATTGTTTTCAGCAATACAGAACTGCCCTCTGGCTCTTCTGTTGCTGCACTATTCTCGACTGCAGGCACTGGTCCTGCAGTGAGGTGTTGTGTGTTGTGAAGTTGTTGTTTGGGCTGATCCGGTGGCTGCCCAGTTGGCATTCCCAACAGCTGTGCTGTGCATGAGCTTTGTATCTGATGTCCCTGCTGTGGTTTCTGCAGGATGATCTGATGTTTGAAACCTTGACAGTTGAGGAGACACTGTACTATGCAGCCATGCTGCGGCTGCCAAAGTCGATGACCAGGTGAGTGTGGCCCTTTGATGCCACTTTTTGCCTCTTGTCCGTTTTGTGTTTGTTCCCTGACCTTGTTTATGTTCACTGGTTTGCGGCGGTTCCTGAATCGACAGAAACCCACTCCTTGATGTGAATGGCGAGTTGCAGAGACTGATAGGTGCAGCTGTTGCTTTGTCACATCTGGCAGATGGCATATATTAAAAAGAGTTGCAAATAATAAGTTGAGATTGGAATTTGTTGAGCTTTTGGCAAGTACCGCAGTACCAATCTCCTTAGATGGACCGTGGATATACAGTTCGTCATCCGGATGTCTGTGTCATATCAAATGGAATGGACACGCCGTTGGGCGCCCTGTACCCACGCTTGTGTGCATCTTTAGAGTGTGCGGATGGGTTTCATGTCAAAGTCTGGTGCTTACGGTGTCCGCACTTTTGTGTGTGTCAATGTTTACGCCCAGCACGTCCCGCTGCTGG
Source organism: Ostreobium quekettii (assembly GCA_905146915.1). Classification (NCBI taxonomy): domain Eukaryota; kingdom Viridiplantae; phylum Chlorophyta; class Ulvophyceae; order Bryopsidales; family Ostreobiaceae; genus Ostreobium; species Ostreobium quekettii. The sequence continues at coordinate 105,524 of CAJHUC010000636.1, read as the reverse complement.
TGCAAGGCGAGAATCTTTTCAGTTGAGACATGTACTGTGGTACCTGCATCGTTGACACTTTGTCCATTGGCGTACACCAAGCAATTGCAGCAAAATGACTTGCATCCACCACTCGACTTCCCTGCTCAGCCTGCCTTATTTTCGATTCTTTTCATATCTCAACTTATTTTGGTATGAAGTATGTGAGTTTCATATTGATATGTTCTTTATGTTCATGATACTGCAGAGAAGAGAAGAAAAGCCGCGTCGAAACTGTGATTGCCTCCCTCGGCATCGAGAAGTGCCGTGGCACTCTGATAGGTACACAGCAACCTTGTGGCCAAAGGCTTGCTGCTAATCTGGCAGTTCCTCAGTGCTTGGCTGCTTTATGGGCCGAGCACGGAGTCCACCTGTGCTTTGGCAGACCTGATCACAATGATGTGTCTTGTAATTTGAAAACGTAGTCGTGGAGTTTAGGAACAAGGACGACGCCCAGGGAAGTGAACTCGAGTGCTTAGAGACGAACTCGAATTAAGAGATTTGAAAATCCGGATTCGCCTGCTCCTGTGGAAAGTCATTATCAGTGACCTTGAAAATGGGACTAAGCCAGAAGGTGATGGCGGCCAGGTTTCCACAGACATGGTGGCATGTATTGTGCCTGCAACAAGTGCGGGTGTGTGGATGAATAAAGTAGGATAGAGGAAGTGAACAAATGACAAACAGATGCATGGTTGGATAATCAGAAGGCACTCGACGGCTCTGTGGTCTGTGCTTTGGCATCTGCAGGTGGTTTTATGGTGCGGGGTGTGTCTGGTGGTGAGCGGAAGCGTGTATCTGTGGGACACGAGCTGTTGATCGACCCTGCGTTCATATTGCTGGATGAGCCCACAAGGTAGGCCCTAAAGTCCATGTACAGACAGACGGCCAGTCCACTCTGCAGAATTGACCCCGATTGTGTATCCGCCTGAATTGAGGACGCACCACTCACCAGTCCAAAAAATGACAGGCATGAGAGGGGCAGTTCAGGCTGGTGAAATGGGGTTTTTAAACTTTGTGGATTGAAAATATTGTCGAGATTTAACTTAACCATACATTTTTAATTACTAAATGGTGAATGCCATAAACAGGGTTGAATTAGCTCTTGTGCACAGCCAAAACGCTGATCTGTAAGTGTTATATCTACTGTGCCTGACGGCACATCAATGTTTAGTGTTGTTTTGTAACTGCCTATTCACAGAAAAAGAATATTAGGAAAGAATGCATCGGGAAAGGGCCTAGGCATACGCCTGGCATACTGCCTGGCTTGGCTCCAAATGTGCAGCCACAGCCCAAAGGAATAGAAACACAGTGCAAGAAGATCAGCTGGACTTCTCACAGCTGCAAAGAACGAGATCTGAAACTCGCCTGCGGCTGCCACATGCAACCATTAACGAACTTCGACTGCAGCTGATTGTGATTGACAATCCCTTGTGGCCACTGCAGCAGGCAGATGTGCTGCCACCCCAGTGCTTGAGCAGCACAATTGGGAGGCCTTTGCTCAGTATTTTGCCGACTGTTGCTGCAGTGGGTTGGATGCCACCACAGCCATGCACCTCATGACGACCCTGCGTCAGCTCGCGGAGGGCGGCCGTGCAGTGCTGACGACCATCCACCAGCCTTCAAGCCGGCTGTACAGACAGCTGGACAATGTGCTGCTGCTGAGCGAGGGCCACATAATGTACTATGGGTCGGGCAAGTTGGCGATCGAGTGGTTCAAGCACGTGGGGTGCTCGTGCCCATATGGTGTCAACATCGCCGACTACATGCTTGATCTGGCCAACGGTGAAATGGATGCTGAGGGCAGGTGTGTGTTTGGGGTGGTGGGTGTGGGGGGTGGGGGGTCGCTAGTGGTTGAAATGATGACACTGGCAACGACTTCATTCGCTTTTCTACAATTTGACAGTGGCAAGCACATAGAATAAGCAGCAGCAACGTAAGCACTGGCAACAATTAGCATGACTTTCTATATGATGTGCAGTCTTTGTGAATTAGATTGTCACCTTCTGCAAATGGGATGACCAGTCTTTGTTTGTTGTTTATCATGGCCTTGCCTTGCAACAAAAGCTCCACGTTGTTGTACCTTTGTCACACAATGCAATCCACCAAATTGTTTTGCGTCCTTGATCAATTGTCATTTCACTGCTGGGGCTCAGGAAAGATGACGCCATGAAGGACCAAATCGTCGCCAGATATGAGCACTTTGGCATCAGCCACAAGGAAGGCTTGCAGTCACTGGCAGAGTTGGAACAGGAGGGGGCTGATGAGGCACAGGTGCTCCCAGAGGACGTTGGCGGACGGAGGTCAATGCAGCTGCAGGTGCTTCCACCAGATGAGCAGAAAATGCAATAATGCAGGTGTCAAGCACTGGGAGACGTCACAAAGTACTTTGGTGCTTGGATAGTATATAGTATAGTGTACTCGCTAATTCCTGCAATATACGCATAATAGCCGCATTGCATGGATGGGGTGGAGGACTGGTTCGCCGCTGTATGGCATGGCCAGATTGTTGAACGACCGAGCGTCACAAAGTGTCAAAACACTACAGGTTGCAAAGCACTATAATGCTGACATAACAATCTCTGAACTGACAGCACGTGTGGCTGAATTGGTGTGCCATTATTTTTTTGGTGCTGGTGCAGATGGACGTATCTGGTACCAAGGGAGACCGGTGGGGCGCCACCTACTGGGGACAGGTGACCATCCTGTTTGAGCGGTGCATCAAGATCAGGAGGTCAGAGTCGCTGGGGCTGCAGCAGTATTTGAGACTGCTGCTAACTGCCATCATAGCAGGTATGGCATGTTGGCTCGTGTTCTCTTGTCCAAGAGCATCACAGTAACTGCCAGGACCCTGGTGACAAGCGGCACTGAAAAGCAGATGCATCGTACCTTTGAATTGCAGTTCCACTCCATGCACTCAAATTGAGGCTCTTTGCATCAGCAGCCAGCGCTCGCTGCGATTGTGGTGTGACTTGAGCAAATTCATCCATCCCACTGAAGCCTCACAGTTTGCTGTAGTATATTAAACTTTACAAATCAAACAATTTTACCATAACGCTTTTTGCCCTTCATGATTGTTTCAGAGATGCTATTTTTGTTTCTTAATGTTGCTCTGCAAAAAATTTGAAGAGAGCAATATTTATTTTACTATCTCTGAAAAAAAGGCCAAGCATTACTTTATTGTGCGGAAGGGTTGAATGTACCACTGTAGTTCTCGTTTCCTTTAAACCACTGCTTTCAGCAAAAGGGCCGCCAAATGACCAGAGACCGCCTCTGTGTCCTCTGCAGCTGGTCTGTGGTGGCAAGTGGGCGGCGAAGCCACCCTCAAGTCCGCCTCAGACACCGTCGGCCTACTCTTCTTTGAGCAGCTCTTCGTCTCCCTCATGGCCCTCTTCGCCTCCGTCTTCACCTTCCCCGCCGACTTCAACATGATGCTCAAGGAGCGCAGCAGCGGCATGTACCGCCTGTCCACCTACTACATCGCCCGCACGGCTGCCGACTTGCCCATGGACCTCACCATACCCTCCCTGTTCGTCTTCGTGATCTACTGGTCCACCGGCCTGAGGATATCTGCCGGCGCATTCTTCGGCAACTGGCTTGGGGTCATGCTCCTCACACTGGTGGGGCAGTCCGTTGGCATGCTGATCGGCGCGAGTGTGATGGATGTGCAGAAGGCCCAGACCGTGGCCACCGTCCTGATGCTGGGGCTGATGCTTGTCGGGGGGTTCTTCGTGCGGGAGGTGCCAAGCTGGATCGACTGGCTGAAGTATGGGAGCTTCATCTGGTGGGGGTTCAGCCTGCTCAACAAGATTGAGTTCGGGGGCAGGAGTTTTGTGGACTGTGGAGATCTGGGCGTGGCGGAGGTGGATGGCTGCGTGCCGGTGGACGACCTGCAGGATGCGCTGAACCTGCCCACAGACGTGGACAAGTCGGTGTGGCCAGAGCTGGTGTTCCTTTTCGCCAGCTTGGTGATCATGAGGTGGATGATCTACGAGGTGCTCAGAAGGAAGACAATGGCGTGAGCACCATGTTGGTGCGGCTATTGCTCAGGGCCAGAGACCTGACCTGTTACAGATCGGAGTTCGGATCCGTCCTTGTCAGTTTGGACAGCCTGAATGAGGCAAAGCGGGGTCTGACTGCCTTCAGTAGGGTTGGTTGGAACACAAGGGAAGCATGCGCTGGCCAACCTTCCCTGAGTTTAAAATGTCCTAGGGTGTGGGTTTTTTAGTGACAGGGGTTGTTTCAAGAGTGCAAGGGTGCTCTGTGTGGATGGGGTTGGAATTGGGTAAGAGAGGCGCCAAGTCTCCTGGTTGTAGGAGCAGGGCAGTGGGGATTGCTCGGCGGCTGTATTTCTTTTGCTGTGGCTTTTTTCCACAATGTGACGTCAGTGACGTCAGTTAGCGCCGTTGCTAAGTTGGGGTATGCTGCATGCATTTCCTTGGCAGAAAAAATGCGTTGTTTTTCCTCGGCGCTGAGTGCTCTGTCCTGTGGCTTGTGGCTGCTGATGAATGCAAAAAAGGAGAGCAAACAGCAGCGGTAATTCATGAATGAACGAGCTGTGGGTTGGAACCACGGCTCTCGATGCAAACGAAGTTTATTTTGCTTCTCGGGGGTTTCTTTGGGCAATTCGGTGGAAACGATCACCAGCTTGCCTCTTGGCAGTTGGCCAAGCAGGTAGAGATTTAATTTGGTTCCCTTGGAGACTTGTTTCACAACAACCTTGAAGATTTGCAATTGGTTCCGTTGGCTCAGCTGCTTGTGGGCTGGGCCAAACGGCTTGCTTGCGTGCTTCAGCATGGATGGCGAGCAGTTCTTCAGAGTGGTGGACTGCGCATCACTGTGTGGTGCGTGGTGCACGTGTTAATGTCAGTGCCGCGCGTCGACTGCACGTGTGACATTGCCCAGCGGTGCCAAGACTGCCTTCTTTTGCCATGACTTGGGATGAAATGGGTGACGAGCACTTCACCCTTAGGAATGCACCGTTGGAGGCGCTGGTGCCGTGGGGCTGGGATTCGTACCAGGCGCTATTCGATGGAATCCTTGGGCCTGTGTGAGCTGTGCAAAGTGTGGTTTATGTGGAAGTTGTGATCACAGCTCATCTTGTGAGGTTTGGGGAACATGGAATTCGAGTCCATTCACCAACAGTGGATACAGTTCGATAGAGGAACTGTTCAACAGAGCTGTGGTATGTGTGCCAGCTACAGGTTGTGGGGGCTGGGGGAGCTATAGATGTGGGGATCATAAATGTCAAGCCTGTTGAACACCAAAGGGGGTTTGGGGCCGGGGCAGTTGAAAGAGGTGCGGAACATGAAACTAGACCTGTTGAACACCGACTGGGGCAACAAAGGGCTGCGGGCGATGGGGTGTGCCGGACGTCCTCACTGTCGCAGGCGCTAGGGCTGTAGTGCCGGACCTATAATTGAAAGCTGTTGAGCAACTATTGGGGATGCAAAGGGACTGCAAGGGATGCCGACAGAAGCGTGGTGCATGTGGGAGATGGGAAATATAAAGAACCTAATCAGACGAACAGGAATCGATGGGATTGATGGGAGTGCATGTTTAAGTTGCCCGTGGGCTGGGTTGGACGTTTTTAGGTTTGTGGGTAAGGTGTGCCCACGAGAGGCACCAAAAGAAAATGGATGTGACTTGAGCGGGCCTCGAGGAGCATCCATTTCATCGGCGAAAATGTTTCTGATCATGGACATCGAGCAAATCCGAGCACTGTAACCTGGATATGGAAGCGCTATATTCGGGATATGGTGGCCAGATATAGATATGCGGATAATGTATAGGCCCCACAACCTGGATGTGCATATTTAGCATGTGGCCATGTCTTGGAAATTTACGTCCACAATTCGTGATTGTTTCAGACGTTCCTCTTTCTTACTTGGCGATTGTGTGCGCCAATTTCCCTCCTCGTTACCGTTGGAAGCGCAGCTGCGGAGCAGTGACATCCTGGCCGGTTGCAGGCGCCGTGGCAGACGACAGGCTGGCAACATTACCGTTGTCTTCACACATGACGCTCCTATTGTGGTAAATGGCCACTGAGAAAGCGTTCAACGGACGTAACCGCTCAATCTTTTGCGGTGGCCTTCAGGCCACCACTACCTGCTCCACTCTCAGGCTGCCTCTTCTGGCCGTATATGCTATATTGTATTACGTTGAATGGAGTCACAGTGGAAAATGTCATTGCCCAACTGTGCAGTTGTGCAATCTACAGCCACTGGAACAAGGAACCGAGAGAAGTGAGCAGCGTTTATGACGCCACAGACTGGCCAGTGGAGAAATTGTTGAAGGCGCGCCGTCTCGAGCAGCGCACTATTGTGCACAATTCTCCTATTGCTTCCATAAAATTTGGGCACCGGTCGAAACTTGGTCGTCGAAATACAGAAATGTACTGTAGCGTGGCTACCACAGGCGCATGTCCATGCCTTGGAACATTCAGGGCAACAACTGACATGGAGTTTGCATCACCATTTCACACACACTGAGTGCCTTCGCAAGTTCCGGGGCGTTGTTTCTTTGTCGAATAAAACACGCCCTCGAACGAGTTCCTCTAGAACAAGATGACAGCAGCCGCCTAAGCCATACTCTCTTGCACCAGACATGCAGGCGGTACGGTGACAGGCCGCCAGGGCCACGTGCAAGGAAATACCTTTACTGTTGCTTGAACCCAACAGCTAAAGGACGAGGCTTTTGAGGGAAACTGTTCCGGCGACAGCAGCCCGAACAACCCCTCAACTCAGGCACAACTAGAACAAAGCACCAGCGCCTCAGGAGCGGGTCTTCTTCTGCAGCACGCGGTAAATCAACCCCCCTCGTGGCGACCAGCAGCGACAGCAGTAAGGTCACCTCTGGCCAGGCGCTGCAGTTGACGTCCGTGGGCAGGTTGAGCGCCTCCTTGAGGGTGCGCACGGGAACGCACTCGACCGCCCCTTCCATGGCCTCCCCCCTCCACTCCTCGGCCTCCCCCAGCCCACCACAGGCCACGGAAGACCTGTCCCCAAACTCTATCTTGCACAGCAGGCTGAAGCCCCACCACACGAAGCTGAAGTACTTTAGCCACCCCACACAGTCAGGCACGTACCTTACGTTGAAGCCTCCCGCCAGCATGATAGCAGGGCTATCATGAGTAAGTTGCTGATGGTCTGGGCCTGCCTGATGTCCATTACGCCCGCCCCTGTAAGCATGCCTAAGCTCTGCCCCACGAGGGTGAGCAGCATGATGGACAGCCAGTTCACGAAGAAGACCACCGGGCAACGCGCACACCGGTGGAAAAGTAGACGGTAGTGACGAAGAGCGTGGGGATGGTGCAGTCCATGGGCAGGTCGGAGAGCGTGCGGGCGACGTAGAAGGTGGACAGGCGGTACATGCCGCCGCGGCGCTCCTTGAGCATCATGTTGAAGTCGCTGGGGAAGGTGAAGAGGGCGCGGAACATGGCGTAGAAGGAAATGAAGATCATTTAGAAGAACAGGAGGCCGGTGACGTCGGACGCGGCCAGAAGGGCGTCGCCGCCGCGTACCTGCCACCACCGGATGCCTGGGAAAGCATATATATCAGTGAGAGCGCCTCCTGATACTTAACACAGTACTTGCCGGCGCTTTGTAGCATTCGGTACACCTCTAGTAATTAATGCAATACTTGCAGTAGGTTGGCAGGATGTTTGATGTTACAAACGCATTGCAGGCCACCCGGAGGGAGGCCCAGCGGCCAGTCGGGTACGACAAGGTGCTTGCCACGAGATTATGGTGCTTTCGGTGTTGCACCGCCACAGGTACCAGGCAAACAAGGAAAGTTCTGGGCAAGAACATCATCAGGGACATTTGGGGCCATCTCTTCAGCTAGGATGGCAAGAAGACAAACCACACAGCCAAAAGTGGTCACAAGACTACGGCGACAGAAACCGGCAAACATCGAGTTTGCAGAGAGGCAGGGCGCGAGTAAGGTAAGTCCTGTCGACAGTCATGCTCTGGGAATATGGCCACTGTGATGATCGAATTCAATGAAAAGCGTTGTAGGCACTTGAATGCAAAGACGTTTGCCTCTGTAGGGTTTTGGAAAGACCCAAAGTCTATGAAGCCCTACAACAACATGCCTAGTGACCAACAAGTCCAGGCCCAAGAAGCCGTAATGATGGTCATGGGTAGACAGGCCAAGCCACCAAACGCAGATCTAGCGGAGGAAGCAGAAGTGCAAGACAGTGCACAGCGCGTGAAGAGGTGCATATCCCCAAGTCCGACAACCGAATGCAAGTTCCGCAATTTGGCCACGACCAATTTGTGCAACAACCTCCGCACAGTGCAATAGGCACAACGCCTGGCACATTTCTCTCGACCATCTTGCCCTCCCGGGCACGGCTCCTCCGCCTCCACCATCTCCACCCGGTTACGTCTGTCCCCCCCTCCACCCCCTCCCCCAGCCTATGTCCCCCACCCACCCACCCACCCACCCACACACATATACATATCCATTGCCCCCGACGTGCGCATACCCTATGACTGACGGTTATCATATGTTTCCTCCCCCTCCCCCTCCCTACCCGGATTACAACGCCCCAACCCCCACCCCATAAACCCCATATGTACCCCGGCCCCCCGCTGTACGCACCACCCCACCCAGCTGCATTGGCATCCGCCTTTTCCCCACCGCCCTTGCTGAGTTCCCATCTGACACTCAGTAGCAGGGTCAATGGTGGCATGGGCTAGGCAATTTTTCCCACATCTGCCTTGTCCGTGGCGCCGTTGGCCATACCCACGCAGGCAGCACTGGATGACGATGGCCCCGAAGAGGAGCTCAACAGCGAGAGCCGGGCGCCATGCGAATGCAGATTGACGGGATGCATTTAGGTAGCGGGCAGAACAGGTCCAGGTGTAGCAGATTTGACAGGATGGTTATATGCACAGAAGTGCACAACAACGTGTTTGTGAACACGGTTGTGTAATGCGCATTGTTGGTTTTTGTTGGACACGTGCATAGCTGTGCTGGGGCCTTACCTCATCCCTGCCGACATTGGTGCGCTCCAAAGAACTGCCACCTCATCAACCGTCCACTCCCTTGTGATGCCGGCACCTCTCCTTCTCTGTTCGCAGCGACCAAAGGCCGGCCAAGCCCACAAAAGTTGCCGACAACCTGGCCTGTGCACAGACACCGAATTCTTGGTGCGTTACAATCAGCGTAACCTAAAGCTCGCACCAGAGTACTAATTTGGTGTCCAAATGATTCAAGGGCTAGTGTGCGTACTGCAATGTCGCAAGGTACTGCGCTGTCGCTGTGTCGCAAAGTACTGACCGGAGTTTCGGCCATTACTTACCTTGTCTTGGCTCTATTGTATTGCGTAATCTCTCAGCGCCCACTAAGCGCTGAGTGTACTGAATCCAGAACAGCGAAGCGGGTTCTCGACTGCCTCTGACTACAAAAGAAACGAAACCGTAAGCGGCCGCGCTGACCTCCCCACGCCCCCGAAATGCCGGGCCGCAGCCCACACGTCGTACGTAAACCTTACCCGCGAGCGACAAACGCACACGCGGGAAACGAAATTGGAGCGTCATCACCCGATGAGTGGCTCCCCCCTTGCCAAAAAACTGCTGCCAACCATCCAACCCACTTCTGGGCGCAGCACTGCCTATATCTTCCCCCTCCAGAAGCCAGCAGGAGTCCCTGCCGCTCTCCCCGTCGATCCAAAGGCCGCCGGTGCTCGCAGCGGGCCTTCCGAAACGAGCTTCCGGACCACACCGACGGAATCGGGGTACCCAGCGTCGGTCAGAAGCGGCCTTGGGGCCCTGAGCGACCGGAAGAGATGGGCGCCAGTCGCACACAGCCGGACGAAGATGGCAGCTATGCCGGTGCGGCGGGCGGGGGTGGCGGGCAGGGCGAGAAGGCCTCGACCTTTCGCGCATCCATTGAGCGCGGCATCCGGGTGTCTGTCGAGGCGTTCCGCGGATCGGCGGAACAAGAAACCCCCAAGGGGGAGGGCGTGGAGCCCAGCGCGCATATGCTCGAGAAGCGAGGCGGGCAGAGCTCGCTGCTGCATGCCATACCGGAGGAGGCGCGCGTGGGAGTGGATTTCAGGGGGGTCAGCGGCTGGGTGCCGGCAACGTTTCAGATGCCCGGGATGGGAGGTGCGCTGCGGAGGCGGGTGAGGAGCGCGGTGGCCGGCGGGAAGGGGGGCGGGGCGTCGGCGACCGCCAAGAGACAGGTGGGGAGATGGCTGGAAATTGAGCGGGATTACTCGCGGAGTTAAGGTGGTGTGGAGTCGCAAAGACCCCGGGGGTGAGGATAGGATTTGGCGGGGGTGCCAGTTTGCAACAATGGGAATGGACGGTCGGCAGGCCCGAGCGGTGCGCTGCATTGCGGGAGGCATCGCCCGCCTCCGGAGCGGCCGAGCGCGACGATTTGCCCCACAACCGCGTCCGGAGAGCTCCGCTTTTTCCCGCAGCGCTGGCGCCGCGGCGGCGCGCATCCCTATCCAAATGCTCGCCGCTCCTTCGAGCGCGGTGCACAGCGACGGACCGCCGGGCCGGCTTCCTCGGGCGTTCCGCAACTTCTGGGACTGCGCGAGGCCCCATGTCTCTTCCCCGGGCTCCGCTCTTGCGGGGCGGCGATGAGCAATCGAGTCGGGGCGCATGTTGACGAAGGCCGCCGGCGTATGACATAATGATTGAAAGGTGACGGCAGCGAGCGCGGGCGCCGCGGCGTGCTAAAGGTACGCCCGAGGGCGGCGCCCTCCGCTGTGGGGATTGATCGCCTCCTGGCAGCGCGACGGAAGCGCATCGGTGGCCTGCGACTGCGCGCCCGCGCGGCGGTTGCTGTTACTGTCCCACGTAAGCGGCAATTATTTGTTGGGCATTATGCCGACCATGTTCTTAGAGCGGACGAGAAGCGAGGCGCCCGGACGGGCCGCCGACCGGGGGTCCAGGGACTGTGGAGCGGATTTGGGATGACAGCCATCTGGCCAGGGGCGATCAGAGCGCCTCCATTGGCCCGCTGAAGCCTCGCGGAGGCCAAGGCCACCAGCCTGGACCGCAGCCGAAATGACGGTTTTCCTGGAAAGTGCCGGGATTGTTGCAAGAGCCGCGGGGTACCTGGGGCCGCGAAATGTCGATGGGCCGAACGTACCTACTCGCAAACTGTTCTGTTTGGTTCTTGATTAGTCGATGTTGTGCTCAATTTACAATAGACCCCAGGCTCAACAGAAGTGCACTCCCCTTGCATTGCAGGTTGACTTGCAACATATGGGTGAAACATTGGACACAGCAGCAGCAGCCAAGCTCAAAGGCCTGGTCGTTAACTGAAAGGATCTGAAGGATTGCACCGATAATTGCCAGGCGATGCAAACATGGTTGGGTCGTGCTTTCTGCTGACCTTTCTGCAGTTAAAGGCTGGCCATTGCCCCGCCTGGCTGAAGGGCACTGCGTTAACAATATCATTGTTTGAAACTGATTACAATGGTCAACATACAACAGCGAACTGACATCGGCGATGGGGCCACGACCATGTGGAGCACAGGGCGCCATAAGTGTTTTGTGAGCCGATCTTGCCATTTTTCGCCCCATCGCACTGCCCCCGAGTAGTTCACACCGAAATATTCAGATATCAGATGGACAGATATAACCTGCCTAAATGCTGACGCAGAGGAGAGTGTGCCCCCATAGTGATCCATGTCGAGAGTGCCAAATATTGCTGCTCTGTTGCGTTTTTGGAAGGCAGATCCTTGCCACTTCTGCAGTTATGAGCTGTGAAATGTCACACGCAGCACTTGCAAGCCTTTGGCCAACTGGGATATTTGGTAGTTTGGGTTGCTTTTAAAACATATCAAACGGTCAGAGCCCTTGCGCCTTGCAGGCGGGGACGGGGACAGAAACATCAGTCAGTGTTGATTACTGTCCCAAGCTCATAGTTCCATAAACCCCACAAGAGGACTAGTGCCTGTTGCAGTCTGAAGTGGTACAGTGCAGCATTTGTGCAAGAGGTTGACTGCTTTTGTGCTGAAATGTGTGCTTGATGTTCTGGCAGATTCTGTACAACATCTGCGGCAGTGTGTCGCCAGGGGAAGTGCTGGCGCTCATGGGACCATCAGGTGTGGGACATTTCCCGCATGTACACATTATCATCCACAAACCGCTTATCTGGATGTATGTCCAGAAATGCGACTCACTGACATTTGTTCCTGGGCCGCCTTTTGGTCATCCAGAACAATGGAAATGTGCATATTATCAAGACGTTTGGGAACTGTTCCTGGGAATGCATCCCTGTGCAGCCCCAGAATCTGAAATGGCAGTTGGGATGAGCACATGGTCTCACCATCGTTGCAGGATTTCAGCTGGACTGGCGATTCCACACCACCTAGCTATCGTGTATGCAGCTGCACAGCTGTGAATGGTGCAACAGGTGCTCATGTGCAGTCCACTTATGTCAGACTGCAGACCCCTTGCCTCCCAGTTGCATTCTCCACTGTTGTTGCATCCACCCTGCTTGCATAGCTGTCAAACTGCAATCGAGAAGAGTCGAAAGTATTTCAGAAAGTCTTGGAATGTGGATTGTTTGTTCAGGTTTGTGGCCCTAGCGCTGACCTGTGCCCTTTCTATGTGTCTGGTCCTGTCCTGTGAATGAAAAATGCGTGCAAGCGCTGCTGTATACATACTAATGTATGTGCTGGGAGACTAGTGCATGAACAGTATCCACAGAAGCACAAGTCAAAGCACTGCGTTTGCGGCATGTTGGCGTGAATGGTGCATGAAGACAAGCCTGAAGTGCATTTCATTGCCTTGGTTTCATCAGGATCTGGGAAGACGTCGTTCATCTCTGTTCTTGGCGGAAGGAAGCCAAAGTAAGTACCTGCCACACGCGCTAGCTTTTTTTAATTCCAAACGTATTACATATGTCTAAGAACGAGGGAACTCCCCTGCAACTCTCAAAGTACAGTAGGATCCTTTCCTAGCTGTTTGCTGGGCGTTGACATCCCGTGCTAGTGCGCCAGCCAATTAATCCCAGGGCCGTTTCAGGCTGTGGGCAGCGCATGCATTGAACTCTTGTTGTTGTCGATTCCGAGCTATTGAATGCGTTATTAAATATGCAGACATTACATTGCGTGACGAAAGAATGTATGTTGCACATCTCGCGTGTGGAGGAGCCCCTCTGTAACGTTTGTCAGAACATGGCAAGCCCACCTTTCACCAATACGAGGGCGTGTTTTGTGAGCTGCCTAATGCAGCATTAGTAATGCCAAAAACGTGTGTATGTTCGTGCTGATCATCTGCTGGCGACGGCTCAGGTTGATGGATGCTGAGGGGGACATTCTTTTTAATGGCAAGCCACTGGACAAAGCGATGAAGAGGCGAGTGGGTTTTGTTCTTCAGGTGCGGCCTAGCCTTTGTCTGAGCAGCGCACGTCCTTGCACAAACTCCAGCCAGAAGCCACTTCGAATAGATTGGCGGAAGGCCAAAGCGCTCAAGTACGCTGCGCTGAACGCCATTCTGGCCACAATGTCCAAGCCCAAGTACTCTCACCTGACTGCTGAGCGCACTCATCTGCAACAGTTTTTGCCTCAGGTTGCACCAGACTCCATATTCGACAGCACTTTGTTGCGCCACTTTTTCACTGAAAGCCACTCAACTCTTCTGGTTTTGCTCTCCACCCTTGCGGTTTGCTTTCTGTTCCCATGTGTGCACAAAAAATGCGTGCATGATTTGTTACTTCTACACAGCGGTGCATAAACGAATTTGAAGCAACACTGCACACATGCAGGACGATCTCATGTACGCCTCCCTGACCGTCGAGGAGACCCTGTACTTTGCCGCCATGCTGCGACTGCCCAAGACCATGACGAGGTGGGAACTGCCGTTGCACACGTGACGCCGCGTGACGCGACGCTGGGGCGTTCGCTTCCCGGGCGTTGAGAGGTCCTTGAACGCCGCTGAAAATTGTGATATGCCTTTGGTGGAGATCAGTGCCACTGTGCTAGACTACTGTACCACTACAGTATTTTTTGGGAATTGCGTGACAACGTCATGCCATTGCCATATTAGTGTGCCCTGACAAGTGTGACGGCTGTGACGGGTACGACAAGTGTGACAAGTGTGTCAGTAAACGAAACACTATTTTCGCGTTGAGTGTGACAGATACGCTCATTCCTCCATTCTGATCTCCAAATCTTCTCCATTACGTATATATGGTGGTTGACGCATCAACATTTGTTGTGTCTCATGGTATCATAAAATGAATTGCTTGGGGGTAAATATGCCAAAGTGCGTAAACATACAAAGTGTGTAACTTCATTACTTATAATGATGAGCATTACAACGAAGGTAGTATACGTGCATCAAAATGTACTTGAAGATGAAGCTGTACAGTACAGGCTTATTATTTACGCCGCAAGCGCAGACCGTATTTACATTTTGCGTGGGAAAGTAGTTTTGCGGCTTTACCGGTGAGAGTGGGTAAGAATACGTAGATACAACGTAGACGCAGCCCCGTGTACATTAGGACAGTACATGTAGACTTGGAAGCATGAGGGGGCGGCAGCCAGGCGCGCTGGAATGTGCAGAAAACGAACTTTTGTTCCTTGCCATCGTTGCCCTTGCCAAGGGCGAGGTGGACTCCATGTTGCGGGTGTTCGAGGGGACGGAGGGCTGACCATGCTGTGTGAATTTCATCGTGTAACCTGGATGTCACCACCAGCCGCAAAACATAAATACAGCCGCAAAAATAGCCCCTTTTACAAATTTACGTTTTTGCAAATAAAAACGCAAGCGCAGAAACGTGAAGGTGAATGTAAATAACAAGCCTGGTGCAATGTACGCTGTGTTGTTTGGTTGTGCGCAAAAAATGTGACCAATTTTATTTATCCCGCAGGTTCGAAAAAAAGGAGCGTGTGGAATCCGTCATCTCTACCCTGGGTCTCACGAAGTGCCGCGACACGCTCATAGGTGCGGCTCTGGGAGCACTCTCGCACTACTGAATTAAGTACTGGGCTGATGTGGTTCCACAAAGTCTGGATGCCGCTCGGAGTTTGGGCTGTACAGCGCTCGGTATGGATTGGCTGATCACATTCACCGTTGGACAATCATGCATTATTCATCATTGGTCGTTGTAGGTCATTGGTGGGTTGTATGCCAGCGATATATCCAGTGCAGGAAAAAGGAAAAATGGGCATAGAACACTATCTGTACCGCGTTCGGTGGTGTGGATGGCATCGACTGATGAAGCCAGACCGCATCCTTAGATACGTTTCGCCAGGTGGATTAACACACGTTTTATGCAAAATGGCTTTTATGTCCGTATTTATGGTACCTCGTTGCAGCCCTTATTTGCTTAAAGGGTGCAGGGTATGCATCGCTGCTGCCTGGTTCAGTGGACTCACCTTCATCTGTGGCCGATTGTTTTCCAAACGGTTTCCTGCTGCACCACTTCTGCAACACGAGCAAAGGTTTGATCGCATGGCACCATGTTAGCGCACTGGCACAGAGCCGCGCTTGCCTGGAAGGCTGTATTCAGCGACTCGAACCAATGTTACTTCGCCTAAAACTTCCCAATTTGCTGCCGGAATTTCTGCGCCGCGCTCACTGGGCGATACTCTGCATCTGCAGGCGGCTTCATGATGAGAGGCGTGTCGGGCGGGGAGCGGAAGCGCGTGTCTGTGGGGCACGAGCTGCTGATCGACCCCGCATTCCTACTGCTAGACGAGCCCACAAGGTAGGTCCTAAATTCGGACCGCCTGAGTACTCGCACAATGTGACTCTCATTTTGTGCGCCTTTGACGCATGCCGGATCCCTGAATGCGTTTCTTGCAACTATATCCTATTGTCTTTCCTATGTGTCCTACATAGCTCGTGTTGTCAGCGGAAGCTTAGTGGCTGCTCCTGAATAATATACTGCAGTCCGTGATGTATGTACTACATATCACGGACACTCTTTTGGGTAGCGGCTTGTGCAAAGGCATGGTATTTAAGTTAGTGCTGGAGGAAGTACATAAGTATCCACAGTTATAAGTATCAATACGTACAAAAGTATACCAGTTCAATAATATAACAAGCCATAAGTATCATGCATACATAACTATCTTATTGAAGTCTCATATTGCTGCATTGTCCGGTGCTGCAGCGGCCTTGACGCCACCACTGCCATGAACCTGCTGACGACCCTGAGGCTGCTGGCGCAAGGCGGCCGCACGGTGCTGACGACCATCCACCAGCCCTCCAGCCGCATCTACAGGCAGCTGGACAATGTACTGCTACTGAGCGAGGGCCACACAATGTACTACGGGTCGGGAAAGCTTGCCATCGAGTGGTTCGGCAAGCTGCACTACAGGTGCCCGTATGGGGTCAACATCGCGGACTACATTTTGGACTTGGCTAACGGCGACATGCTGGCCGATGGCAGGTGTGCTGCTGTTTTGTTTCGATCCGAACGTACGATATTTATTTTCAATTGCGATATTCTTGCGATATTTATCTTCGATTTTAACGTGCGATGGCTGTTTCCGATCTCAAAGTGGGAAATGTTTTTCGATTCCAAAGGGCAATGCCAAATTTGAGGGTACAATTCTGGGTCCTTCTGGCAGGAGAGGACTGGCCCTTGTGAACACCTAGCAAGAAAATGGGCAGAAATATGGAGACCCAAGATTGGTCGAAAATAATAAATTAGTTGAAAGTAGAACTGAGAGCTGAAGGAAGGGAAGCTCATTGCGGGTGCCACTGATCGCTTGCATGAAGGCTGCTGTTTGCTTCACCACCAGAAAACACATAACAGTGGACACACTGCTTTTGTGCGGTTGGATGGCGACATTGCCTTCAGTGGCTGACACGTAATTAATGGAATTTCCTCATCGTCGTTGAAACGAAAACCGAAGGTCCTCACACGGTCGCTCCCAGGCACGGGAAACAAAACCGCAACCAGATCCGTTACAGGACAGACAATCAAATACACCAATCAAATGGCACTTGCTGTAAATGTTCTCAGTTGGTAATCACCGTATCCCATGTTCATTTCACCGTATTCCAACACCATGTTCCCCGTGTTCAGTGACACTATATTTATCACCTTCCCCTTGTAACTAACTGCTTATTTTTCTCGTTCTCACAATCATCGTCATCATCAGAGAATACATGCCAGAAGCTGATCGGGAACATTTGTGGGGCTGTGCAGCCGCGACGACGAAGCCAGAGAGGGGCTCATCGCAAGGTACCGATACTTTGGGGACTCGCACCCCAATGGCCTGCAGAGCGAGTCCGAGCTTGAGGGCGCCGACCTGCCGACGAGCGTCAAGAGCCTCGACGAGGACGCGGCCGTCCTGCAGGTACTGAAATGGCGCCCCTCGCCTGCAGCGCGCAGCAAAGTGAATTCCAGTAGCGAGCTGCGTACAACACTTGTGAAAGTGGTATCAAGAACGCGGTCGAGATGACCGATTTGGCACCACTGTGGCGTGGCTTGAACGCAGTTGAAAGCCGTTTCGACATGGGCGATTTTCTGCTGGTGATACATATGTGCTGTAGATCTCGTCAATGTATCCACACTGCAATGTGATTTGTGGCCACTTTGACTCCCATCCATTTGGGTACACCCCCCCACCCCACCCCCACCCCCCGATCAACACAAGACAAGGCGTACAGCTGATGCGCCTGATGCTCATTTGTGATTGATGGACGGAAATCGCCGTGATGGATCTCCATTGTTCTCGATCCAGAGCCCAGTTGATTCTGTTTACAAGCTAGCAGGGCATGTGAGCAAAACGCTCTAGAAAACAAACGTAAGAATAACATGCATAAGGGAAATGTCGCTGCACAGGTCAAGGTCACGGATGGACGGAACGTGGAGCCTCTGGAGGAGGCCGACTCGCCGGTGAAGAAGTCCGATCGGTGGGGCGCCAGCTACGGGGGCCAGATCGCCATTCTGTTCCAGCGTTGCGTGAAGGTTCGGCGCACGGACGCCCTTGGACTGCAGAACTACCTGCGGCTGCTGCTGGTCGCCGCGATCGCAGGTGAGCAGGGAAACGACGCAGACACGCGGTGATCCCGTTATTGAAGCTGAGCTCCTTCATGTCATATGTTCGCGGTTCACTGGAGAGTGGCTGCTGAGAGGCCGCACTCTCGGCAGGAGGACCGCGATGCGATGCAGCATTCCCTCGGCAGCCACTTAGTGAGGCAGCTGCTGATTCACTGCTTGGGCACCCAGCTTGGCCCCCCTTGAAGGGAGTCACCTAACGTTGGAATCATGTATCGATCGAGATCTACACAATCTTGACTCGGGGAACGATGACGTGCTCTTCAGATCTTGGAACCGGAAAGCTAAAAGAAGTTGTTGAGATTCGCTAAAAACAGTTAGAACAAACAGTTGAGATGTACTCAATGGTGATAGTGGCAACAATTTGAACAATGACGGTATCAGTGACAACAATATAATAGTGCTTGCGGTAATGTGGAGAATGGTAATGACAGTTTATGAATGAAAACGATTCCTCAGTGCACACTGTTGGGGAAGCGCCTTGAGTGCGCAAGTCGTGTTTGCCTGATACTTGGATGCATTTCCAATCTGATGTGTGGAGCATCTAAAGCACTGCAAAGTCTTAGCAATACTGTGCCGGTTGCTGTGAGGCCCCTGACAGGTCGATGGGCCTCTCTCCGGATGGCCTGCGGTGTGCTGGTGTGCCAGCGCTTGTAGCACCCAACATGCTGCCAAGCTATTGCAAGTATTGCATTAGCTACAAGGAGATGCACCGATCAGCAGCAAACAGCAGCAAGTACTGTGCTAAGTACCAAGAGGCGCTCTGATTGATGTCTGTGCCCTTCCCCAGGCATCTTGTGGTGGCAGGTCGGTGGCGACGACACCCTGTTGGCAGCCTCTGACGTCATCGGCCTCCTGTTCTTCGAGATGCTCTTCATGTCCTTCTACGCCATGTTCCGCGCCCTCTTCACCTTCCCCAACGACTTCAACATGATGCTCAAGGAGCGCCGCAGCGGCATGTACCGCCTGTCCACCTTCTACATCGCCCGCACGCTCTCCGACCTGCCCATGGACTGCACCATCCCCACGCTCTTCGTCATAATCGTCTACTGGTCCACCGGCCTGAGGGTCACCGCGGGGGCCTTCTTCGCCAACTGGCTGTCCATCATGCTGGTCACCCTCGTGGGCCAGAGCCTGGGCATGCTCATAGGAGCCGCTGTGATGGACGTCCAGCAGGCCCAGACCATCACCAGCGTGCTCATGCTCGGCCTGATGCTGGTGGGAGGCTTCTACGTGAGGGACGTGCCTGACTGGGTGGGGTGGCTAAAGTACGGCAGCTTCATGTGGTGGGGCTTCAGCCTGCTGAACAAGATAGAGTTTGGGGACAGGTCTTTCGTGGACTGCGGGGGCCTGGGAGAGGCCACAGACGGGCCGGTGCAGTGCGTGCCTGTGGACAGCCTGAAGGAGGCGCTCAACCTGCCCACGGACGTCAACGACAGCGTCTGGCCAGAGGTGACCTTCCTTCTGTCCTTGCTGGTCGTCACGAGGGCGGTGATCTACTACGTGTTGCAGAGGAAGACCCGCTCCTGAGGGGCTGGTGATGAGTTTTGCGTTTTTTCCTTCGCGGGCGGCGCTGTACTCTTGCTTGAATTAGTTGGTTAATTGGGTTGGTTGGGTTTAGGCTGTTGGGTTGGAATTCCAAGTCTGGGAAATTTTTTCTTTCCAGTTTCTTTGCTTTGAAGTGGCCGGGGGTTCGGTCATTAGAACGGTTCATTTGTGGGGATCCTATTTAAGCTGTTTGGCTGAATTTCCAAGTCTGGAGATTTTTTCTTTCCTGTTGCTTCGTTTTGAGAATAAACCCCGTGACCGTTTGGGTTTGCGATTGCGTGGGAAGGGCTCTGTGCTGTGCCGCTGCTGTGAAGTGGAAGGGAGTTTGTCCACGGGGATAGAGAGCTGTTTCGTTTCCTCTTGCTGCCACCGTTGCCGTTTCATTTGAATTAGCCGGATAGTTGTCTGCGCGCAGCCACAGTGGCCTGGCGCATGCACCTTGCATGTTCACTGGTGTTGTTGCTGGTCGTTGCTGGGGTGTTACTGGGGCTCCAAGCTTCGGTTTGTTTTGGAGGGATTCTTTCAACGGGTTTTTAATTTGACAAATGAAGAATAGTCTGAAATTTATGCAGACACTCCGCTTTTATGGAGTGCGAAATGGTGTAGGTGATTGCTATGTAAACTTCATTTCGATGCTGATTGCTCCGACTGCTCCACGGCATGAATGTGCCCAACTCTCACAACACCGGGTATCACGAAGAGTACACCGTTGTAGCGATTTCGTGCGATATGCTTTCGATCTATTTCACGATCCATACGAAAGCCACCGGTGCCTATCAGCGCACACTCACACTTAGAATCAAAGTACTACAGAGACCACGTTCTATGCGATGAAGATGACGATATTGGTATGAAGTCATAGATGCGACCCCCAGGAGCCCACTGATCCAAACTTTCGATGCCCAAAGAATGGTAGTAATTTAAGGACGGGCGCTACGTACTCCAGTGTTGCAAGGCACTGCAATGTCGCAAACTACTGCACTTCCCAATGCCGCAAAGTTCGATGCATTTACACCCGTTTCGGACACTATTTGCCTTGAACACCTTTTCGTGCAAAACGTCGTTAGTGGATTACACAAGTGTAGAAATGGTAATGTTGCGAAACTTCAAAACATATTTTTCTTTGATCTTGAGCATGTTTATTGCATTATGGGTCGATTGCACATATTGAACACAATAGTTTTTATAATTTGCTCGGAAATCAAGATGTTGCACACTAATTGTGCTATTGGCTCACTAACGACATTTTGCACGAAAGGCTGTTCTTGTCTTGGCTTCTTTGCAATGTGCACTCTCGCAGCGTCCGCGCCCATGTGCGATAACGGTGGTGAATTGACGTCGCACGACGCCCAAAAAAATATTTATAAAAATTTATATTTTGACTGCCATTTAGCCAATCCCGCCAAACATCCTGACCACTTCTGTCGCCGCACTGCCATGTCTCCCATACCTCCCTTCACCTGCGCCCAACCCAGTCTCGGGAGCCCAGTCCTGGGATTGTGAAGCGGAATTGGGGTGGCGATCACCTTGCCAGGGGCGAACAAAGCGCCTCCATCGCCCAGCTGGCGCCTCGCCGAGACCACCGGCCTGGGCCCCTGCCGGAATGCCGGCTTTCCTGGAAAGCTCCGGAATGTGTTGAAAGAGTCGTGAAGTTTCTGGGGCCGCCGAGTATCGAGGTGTCGGACGCGCCCACTCTCAACCTATTCTGTTTGGTGCATTGATGGGTCGATGTTGCGTTGAATCTTAGCTCGACCTTGCGCCCAACACGAACTGCAGTCCTTATGTATTACAATGAATGTCACATTGACATTGCAACACAGGGTTGAAACATTGGACCCAGTGGCAGCAGTCAAGCTCAAAGGCCTTGTCCTTGCCTGCAAGAACCTGCGACATTGTACTGATAGCCGCCTGGTGACATAAATGTTGTCGGGTCATGCTTTCTGCTGATCTTTATGCGGTTGGAAGCTGGTCATCACCCCGCTTGGCTGAGTGGCAATGTGTGGGCGGGGTTTCGGTTTGGCGTTGATTGCATTGGTCAACACAGAACAACGAATTGGCCTCGGCCCATCAGCCCATGATCATATGGAGGCAAGAGTGTCATCAGTGTGTTGTGGGCCTACCTTTCCATAGCTGACGCATTGCGTCGCTCCCCAAATCACTTGGGAGAAAAAGGCCAAATAACGCGTGTTCAAATGTGTACAAAGTTTACGGGTTTGTGTTGTTTCCGTGTGTTTAGCATGCAGAACACTGATGAAATGCATATACATGTGCTCGCAAAAAGTGTTATTTGGTCCTTTTTTCCTGGCGAATAGCGAGCACAGAAGTATCTAGAAATTAGTCAGACAGATGTAACTTGCATGACGGTTGATGCAGAGGAGAGTGTGCCCCAAAGTGCGCCATGTCGAGAATGCCAAATTAAGTTGCTCTGTTGCATTTTTGGAAGATATACACTCCCCACTTGTACAGCGTTGAGATATTGAATGTCGCGCGCAGCGCTTTCAGGCCATCTGCCACATATGTATCCTGTCAACCAATAAGGATGTTTGGCAATTCAGGTTGCAATTCAAAACGATCTAGTGATCAGAGCCCTTGCGCACTGCACGCGATGGGGGCCGAGAAATATCGTGGCAATCTTGGGCTATGTCCCAGGATCATAGTTGCATACATCTCACAAGAGGGTTTGTGGCTTTTGCAGTTTGAAGCGGTACAGTGCGCAATTTGGGGAAGCCATTCAGAGCTTGTGTTCTGATACATGGTTTTGATGGGCTGGCAGATTCTGTACAACATCTGCGGAAGTATGTCCCTAGAGAAGTTCTGGCACTCATGGGATCATCAGGTGCGAAACATTTCCCATATTTGCACATGACCCATCCACAAATCATTCATCTGAATGCATGCGTGTGACTCGTTGGCGTTTGTTGCTGCCCCGTCTTGTGGTCATCCACAAACATGGAAATATGAACAGTGTCAAGACATTGGGTAATCGCTCTCCGGAATGCATCCCTGTGCAGTTCCCAAAGTCTGCAATGGCAATTTGGATGGGCACATGGGCTCACCATCGATGCAGGGTTTCCAGCTGGACTGGCGATTCCACAGCCGCCTTCCCATCGTACATATATGCTATCGCGCAGTTATGAATGGTAGAACAAGGGCTATTGTATAGTCCATTGAGCAGATTTGTCGTTGACGTCCGATTGCAGACCCCTTGAACCCCAGCTGCATTCTCCACTGTTTTTGCATCCGCCCTACTTCCACTGCAGCTAAATTGCAGTGAGGAAGAGCGGAATGTATTCCGGACAGCATTGGTACGTGAATTATTGGGACAGGAGGACCGCCGCCCTTGTGCTCGATATACGCCCTTCAATGTGTCCAATACATTGGTGGTCGGGGACTGCTACTGCCACTGTGGAATCACGTGACGCGTCGTTGTGGGGTTTCCCTTCCCGAGCGTTGCGAGGTCCTTGACAGTCTCTGAGAATTGTTGATGCAGTCCTGTGCTATGAATTCCTGGAAACCAGTGCCACTGTGCTAGAGTACTGCAATGCAACAGCATTTTTTAACTACTATGACAACATCGTGCCATTACCGTACTAATGGGTCCTGGCAAGTGTGGCAAGCGTGTCGTTGTTGCGCACTGCAATGTGGTGGATACGCTCATTCCTTCACCGCTCTCCGATTCTTCTCCATTGCGTATGTATGGCGGTTGGTGCGTCAACAGTTGCCGTGTCTCATGTTATCACAAAATGGAACAAGTATGCATGTTTGCATAGTGCGTAAACGCACGACGTGTGAAAGGGAAGGCACCGTGTCAACTTTGGTACGCTTAGCGTCAATTCTTATGTCGATGCAAGGATGGCTCAGCAACACAACACAACAGTGGTACATAACTTCTAGGTGGGCTTTAAGACAAAAAAGTCAAAGTTGCGCTAATTTACGTTGGTTGGAAATGGGATTCTACCAATATAGGCGAGATGGGCAGCCTCAATGGCTGCAAATTGATCTATTCTACGGCTTCTTGACGATCGAACGTAGCAGAATTTGATTGTTAAGGAACAAGTCGCAGACTTTTTCTCGCTTATCAGTGGTTTTTCTCGGGCACCTTCCTTCCTTATGTCGATTCTGTGGCAATTACGTAATCTCTTATCATCACATGTCCAGACTCGCCCCCGTCTAGCGTCAATTCGATGATAGGCGTATCAAAATCGACATATCGTCTTCCCTAACTTGATTACTTATCATAGCAATCCAATATTGCATTATCATATAACGGTTGATATGATAAAGCCACATTTCTGTATCATACTTTACCGTATCCATAATAATGATAGCATATTTACATCAAATGTGCTTGAAGATAAAGCTACACAATGTACGCCGTGTTGTTTGGTTGTGTCAAAAGATGTGGTCGAATTTATTATTCCGCAGGGTCAAAAAGAAGAAACGTTTGGAATTTCTACTGTGGGGTTTGCGGAATGCCGCGACCTGCTCATAGGTGATGCTGTGGCATCGCTCGAACATTAATGAATTAAGCGCTGGGACTATCTGCTTCTGCCTGCATATCTAGTTTGCTGGAGTGGTGGCACATTGAAAATAGACACAACGCTTTGATGCCGTTCGGGGATTGGGCTGTTTTCGGCGAACTCAGAAAGTGTCATTTCGCTTGTATCTTCCCAATTTAATGCCTAAATTTTCGTCCCGCGCTTAGCGGACGTTACTTGGACATCTGCAGGCGGCTTCGAAGCGTATCCGGCGGCGAGCGGAAGCGCGTGTCTATGGGGCACGAGCTGCTGATCGACCCCGCGTTCCTACTTGTAGACGAGCCCACAAGGTAGGTCCTAAAGTCGGATTCCCAACGTACTCGCACAGTTTGGCTCCCATGTTGGCCATCTTTGATTACGTTGGATCCCAGAACACGTGGCTCACTACTATCCTATCGTCTGCTCCCTATTTGTCATGCACAGTCTCGCGTCATCAGCGGGAAGCTTAACAGTTGCTCCTGAGTAATGCTTCCTCCGTCCAAGAATAATCGTCGTCTATGAATTTGAGGCAGTGATTCTCCATCGCAACAACATCAGTTTTCAATTAAGTTTAAGTTAAAATAGTGCTTGTAAATTTAGAACACAGAATCAAAATTTCAAGTAAATCCAGTGAGTGGTGAGTGTCCTATATCGAGGGTCTTTTTACCTAGCAAAACTAGATATTTGGGGCCCAAACTGGCCCAACTCTGCCTTTCGTTTGCAAGCAAAAGCCAATTGGCGCTCAAAGGGATCATGTCTCAGTTCCTCTTCTTGAAAATTTGTAGTGTGGTTTCTGACACTAAGTATTTTCGATTTTATAACCTTTTTGAAATTTGGAGGCCGTTCTTGTAATGAATTTTGTCTTGGTCTTCGACGGAGGAATTATGTTACAGTCCGTGATATATTGTATATTGAAGATTAGTGGGAAGGCACGGCATCTTACAACTATCTCGTGCTGCAGTGGCCTTGATGCCACCACTTCCATGAGCCTACTGATGACCCTGAGGCTGCTGGAGCAAGGTGCACGTTGCTGCCACCATCCACAAACCCTCCAGCCGCAGCTACAGGCAGCTGGACAATGTAATGCTACTGAGCGAAGGACACACAATGTACTACGGGTCGGGAAAACTTACCATCGAGTGGTTAGGCAAGCTGCGCTACAATTGCCTGTATGGAGTCAAGATCGCGGAATACATTGTGGACTTGGCCAATGGCAACATGTTGGCCGATGGCAGGTGCGTTGCTACTCTGTTTTGATCCGGACATACAACATTGCTTTTTGTTCCGAGTGCGAAACCAAACTGAGAGTACAGACATGGATCTGTCGAATCATCTAGAATTGTATTCTTAACTGAATTGTACCAGAATTCTGGAAGAAGAGAAGTGGGCCTTCTGACACCTCGCAAGGAATGCACGGGTACATAGAGCCCCAAGGTTGGTCGTGCGAGAATGAAAATGCAACCTGAAGGCATAGAAACTCGTTGTCGGTGCTGTTAATGCGCTGTTACAGTATATACATTTCCTCCATATATGCTTCCATTGCCTTCTACATTCCATACATTGATTCCATTTATGGAGGCCGCTATTTGCTTCGTTATCAGATAACACGTGCCAGAAGTTGATCCGGAACATTTGTCACCAAACGCCGAAAAGATAGATTGCTTTGACCCCATCTTGGCAATGTTTAAACGCAGTTGAAAGTGTTTTTACATGGACATTTTTTTCTCTGGTGACATATATGTGCACGTGTGTTTTTATAATGTTTCACTACTTTAATATGATTTGTGGCCACTTTGGCTCCCTTGAATTTCGGCAACTGCTCCACTGCTAGATGTCTCGACGATCCCATGAAAAGGTGAATGACGGATACGCCGGATGCTCGTGTTTTGATTGATCGACGGGAAAGGCCACGATTCATTTCCATTGTCCGCAATCCAGAGTGTATTCGATTTCTCTAATGTTGCCAGTGCCTAAGAAAAAGGTGCACAAGAAAAACAGGCATAAGGAACATAGGCATAAGAAGAATGTCACTGTACAGATTAAAGTCACGGATGGACGGGACGTGTGGCCTCTAGAGGAGGTCGACTCGCCGGTGCTGAAGAAGCACGATCGGTGGGGCACCAGCCGTCACTATTAAAAATAGGACAGATGACGCAGTCCTGACACTGTCTGCTCAAAATCCAACTGTGCACTTTCGGCAAATGTGGTCCCAAGACCCACATAGTTAGTACACACATTGACACAGCTTCAACCGTGTACCCTGGGAAACCGTGTAGCCTACACAGTTGTTTGAGGGTACGCGGTCGAACCTGTGTCAATGTATGTACTAATTGTGTGGTTTTGGACCACATTTGGCGAAAGTACACAGTTGGATTATGAGCAGACCATATCAGGACTGTGTCATCTGGCCTGTTTTTCCCTAGTGCCTGAGGGCCAGATCGCCATCCTGTTTCAGCGTTGTCAGCGAGATTGTCGCAAGGGGAATTCGGGGGGGTGGGGGGTGGGGGGGGGTCGCCGGGGCCGTCGGCGGCGCCGGCAGGGCTCTCAGTTCTCCCACCGACGTCACGGGCAGTTGCGCGGCGACGTCGCCCCCCACGGCGACGGAGAATTCTGGCGACGTTCCCTGAGGTTGAGATTCTAGAGGTTCATGGCGGGAGAGGACGGGTGGGTGGGTGGGTGGGTGGGTGGGTGGGTGGGTGGGGTACACTTAAACGGGAGACGCACATGTATAACGCGTTACGATTATTGGAACCAACCACTAGGCTGGGAAGTGAACTGGAAAAAGGGGAATTGCGTGAGCGCATGCTTAGAGTGGATGACCGTAGGAATCAAGAGGGGTTGTGCGTCATTCAAGCAAATACGCTGTGGCATGCGAATAGGTGTTGTACAGATTGGGTACATCAGACGGTTGGAGAAGAACGTAAAAACGTGTTGCTTGCATGGCAATCAGCGGCTAAAGTTTCCGTGACGCGGTGCAAGCTCCCGCGGCCACCTGTTGCCGCTGGAATGAATTGCGAGGACGGGAGACGCGGCGGCGCCTGCGAGGGGTGCACTCGGGGGCGAATGAAATCCGTGTGTCCGGAGGGTGAGCTGGAAACGCGTTGAAATTTTCGCGATTACTCGGAACAGGAAGTGTTCTATTGGCCTTGCCGCAACACTGCGACCCAAATTCCCGGAGGTGCAGCAGATGCCAATATCTCTGCTCAAGGCAATGGGATCTACACACACAGCGTGTGCCCAACCCCGCAGCGCTGTGGCGGTACCACATGGATATCAGCGAACGATCGAGGCACATGCGCGCTCCATCCGCAGGGGATATGTACATTAAAGGAGGTTGCCACCACTCATACCTGCAGCACCCCATCATGGCTGGCGTTTTGCCAGGCAACGCTGCTGCGCGTCCAGAATCTCTGATCCCTGGATCAGTATGTTGTGGGCTGGAGCCCGGCGTCGCAACATTAGTCATACTGACATGGCTCACTACAACTCCAGATACCCACACTGTCCCCAAGCCTCGAGCCCCCTTGCTTGTGACAGATATCCGCCATCCCATTGTCTTCCAGGTGACCACAGGTCGATTGTCTTACTTGCACACTTCCCCCGTCTTGGCACTGTTTAGTACCTTATGGTGTTCTGTTGTCTCGGTTTCCCTAAAGCGGATTGACAACTTGCCAAGGTGCAGTGTTTCGCTGCGCTCCAGTGTCCGGCAAATTTAGAACGTCGACCGCACCAAGCAAGGTCTGCACTGGGTTGTCTATTTAACACTATAGGTGGAAAGTATGGCAGGAGGTTCAGTACTTTAATGCACCTGGTTGATAATTCCTTCCTTGAAACGACGACGTTTTTTGGTAGGTTAGGTGTGCCAATTCCCAACTACATTCTGATATGATACGAACCACGCGGTAATTAATTGCCCAACCATAACATTATGATGAGGAGCGGGGAAAGAAGAGTGTGGAAGACAAACTTGTGATGCTGGTGCGAGGTGCGAAGACGGCGTAAGATAAGAAAACATCCAAATCGCCAATACCATTGCTCGAAGTCCTCTTGAGAGTTGAGCTGCGTGCCGACAACCCCTAGTCTAGGTAATTCCACCCGTATGCCTCAATCGGCAAAGCTCATGGCAAAGATAGCCATGCGACAGGTTGATCTCCTCTGTCATGTTCGTTCTGTCACTCCAAAGTCCTCTGTTCGTTGTTGTTATCTAGTGATACCGTTCTTTGCTTCTGCTGCGTTGTCCGCAGTAGTGCGTTACGCATCAGCGCTGTTTGTCCGCCTCATTTTGGGTGACGTCGACCTACTGAACGCGGCCGTTGTCTCTTTGCCGCAACTGGCAAAGGAGCAGGCCTATAGGCCTAGGAATGCGTGGAACAGCCTAGACAGAGAGCGCCGAGGCGTGAGGTGGTGTGGGAACCATGGCACTGGCTGCCAGCAGCTGATGCGCCCCAAGTTCAAAGTGCAATATGCATCTAACACCTCCTAACACGTTTTGACAAGGTCAGACACTCACCGGTGTCAAGTATTTTGAGGACAGTCTCAGCGCAACTCCTGAAAGACACAGAGGGCCGTGCAAAATTTCCGAGCCCCGCATTCCGAACATGCGTGGACTGAAATAAAGTCCCAGATTTAGCAATATTCTGAGAGTTGGCAATCGTCGCATTGTCAAGGAAAAAGCTTGAAAGAAAGGCAACCGGGCAGATACTGGCGGCAATTACCCGATGGCTGTGTCTGCACCTTCAACCACAAACATTCCGCCATGAATGCGTCATTACAAAACGGCCTGATGCTTGTCTTAAGGTATCAGCACGCCAGAACATTGGAAGGAGATAGCTTCAGCTTAAATAATAATAGCTTCGCCCTATTCACTAGGAAAAAAGGGCAAAATAACATGTGTTCAAACGTGTACAAATTTTACGGGCTTGTGCTCTTTTTGTGTTCTTAGCGTGTAGAACTTTGATGAAATGTGTTTTATGTGTGTTCGCAGAAGTGTTATTTGGCTCTTTTTTCCTAGTGATTGTAGCCAATTACTTCAGTCACATAATTCTATATAGCGGTGGTTTTGCATGCCCAGAACTTCAAGCCACGCCAGAACTTCGACAATGCTGATATCACACCGTGCCGAACCGTGTACAAACCGCGTGAAGGCGGTCAAAAAGTGCGTCATTTGGTACACACTTGAGGTACACGTTTCCTGGGGTACACGGTTGAAACTGTGCTGAAAGTTTGTCATTTTGGGACAAGGAAACCGCGTAGGGCAACTGTGTGGCACACTTTCCTACCACACTTCCCTACCGTGTCATTATGGGACCACATTTGCCTAAGCGGTTTTGAGGAAGTGTGTAGGAACTGTGTACCCCACTTTCATACCATGTAAAGATATGTGTGGTTTTGGTACATGGTAACCGTGCAGGCAACCGCGTTGCACGTTTTTTCCGATCCGGATCGGAAATAGACAATTTCAGATGATGGAAACCTGAAAATCTGCAAGTAGCCAACGAGCGGCCTGTTTTGCGGGGCTTGCAATATCCATTCAATTAGTTAACTGAATGAAGTCTTTGATGATGATCGATTTCATTTACTTGATGGCTGCAATCAGCGTGACTACATTTGCCGGCTCCCTCGTTGCCTTGTTCTGTGGTGATGATGATGATGATGACTGCATTTGTTGGCACGTGGCGCCAGTTGAAAATTTATTGGGCCTGTCGTGGGCATTCAGATCCTCTCTCCCTCCCACGGCGGGAGGGGCTTAGGTGGCAGCGCCCCATTGAAGCGCTTCCCCCTCAGACCCATGTGATCGTCTCGTATCATGGAGGCGCCGGAACAGCCGCCGGACCCAGCCGGCGCCGCGAGGTGGGGTCCTGCATCAGGTCGGAATAGCTGACCCTTGGGTCGCCAAAGACCAACAACCCTTTGTGCAGACTGGGTGCTACTGGTCACTTTTCTTTGTGCCATTGTGACTGGGACATGTTTTGTAACACCGGGTGAAGGAGGGGTGGGTAGGGGTGTGGGCTGAGGAGGAGGGGTGGAGGGTGCGCTGGGCACTTGATGACCTTCTTTGTAAATGTGTTATCAGTACAGAATGCGTCTAGGTAATAATGAAATAAATGGAAACGCAAACAAGAACGTAGAAAAAGCAATGAAATATAGCGCCATTTTCTGCGATATCTCCAGCAATCGATGGTAAAGTCTTCATGATCGCTGCTCTAGGATGAAGAAAGATCTGGGGGATACGTGTTGCGCTGATACCGCACATTTGTTGATCGAAAGTTGGCGTAAGCAATGGAGAACGACAATTTTGCGTTTCAACATGCTTCCTTAGTTAGATTGTTTCAGCATATTGGACTAAAACGTAGTGAAACACGGTATATGTATTGTGGTTGCCGATTCAAGCCATATCAATGCCGCAAGGTCTCTTGTTTCGCAGCACATTTGGCATGCTTGTACAGAGTGTTGCTCTAGATTTCACCTCTTATTTCTAAAAATATTATTATGTAATTCTTCTTCGTAGCTGTCGCATTTATCAGTGCATCTCGATCAGGCAATCGATGGATTGATATCAATCGACTGACTATACAACGGCTGATGAGACTACGGCTCAGGGTTTCTGGTCTGTAAAACAGTCAAAGCTGGTCACAACCAGAAAAAGTTTCCATAGTGTCGACGCAAAGTACAGCAATCTGTCTAATTCGTTGCGTTTGAAATGGAATCAAGCGCAAGAATATCTTACATTCAAAAACTGAAGACAATAAAAAATGCGAACTGCAGCAATTGCTCCTTTGGGGAGGGAAATGGCACCAAGGTTTAGTGGTTCGGCATATTTGACGATATCATTTCTTCTTGCAAGAATGTTGAGATTTGATTTCGTGTGACGCAATCAGGAGCGAATGCGGCAGTAGGCAGAGCCTGAGGCGGTGCGATTCGTTCGGCTGCCGAACTCCAAGGTTCTCGCGTCAAGATGTAAGAGGCAACAGTAAGTGCGCTCAACACTGGGGGAAATGGCGCCAAAGTCAGGGATAGAGTGATACGGTCAGGCCCAATTTCCGAGCGATATTCTTCAAGCACACGAGTTCGAAAACGTTGTCAGAATCTCAGTGCAGCTTGAAACAAAGTGGAATGGACAATTTACTACCATATCGATGCATGCCGCACGGACTAAATTACCTTGCAGACCAAAACCGGGGCATTTTTGGATTAATTAAAGAGACTACAATGAAACCTTAATCTTTCGCCGTTTTATTGCCGCAATTTGGTAACGGGAAACACATCCCCTTACATCTCTTCGAAGCGGAGGCTGTCAAACATGAAACCCTATCCAAAGTTGTGCTTTTGTGTTACTTCACTTATTTTTTTAACGTTTCCAATCCTGATGAGAAATAATGAAATTAGTTGATTCTGATATGCGTCCATTACTTGTTGCAACATCATTTTCAAGGGAGCTCATCTTCAAGGTCAGATTTTCAATGTCCGAAATGCATACTCTGCTGAAATCGGTCTGATGTTGATACGAAGAATAATATATTGTTCATAGAGAGAGATTGAACATTTCTTGGCATTGTAGAGGTCTAAAAGGGAATAATATTTGGAAAACGGAAATGGAATTTGCTTATATAGATAATTTCATGCATGAATTGTTAGGAAATCTGCCAGCGCTCTTAAATACAAAGAGCCAGAAAGATAATTACAAAATTGCCGCCATGATGACTGCGTGGGTAATTGGCTGGGGATTTCCCCCTTAAGGGAAAACTCGAACTGTATACTGGTGAGCAGCTTTTGGAACTAAATGCTATGTATGGTGCGAAGATCTCCTGAGAGAGTGTTTGTAAAACATGATACAGAATTCCTGGATGCCTTGAATACTCTTTCTGGGAAATTGGCACAAGCAAGTAACGGAAGTCCCTGAGCCTTACGCCACTTTTCCCGAAACAGGTTTATTGGCATTACTATCACATGATACGTTTTTTTGCATAATTTATGTACCATCGGAATGCCAAGATATTCTAAACTCTGTCACATATCTGTGGCAGCGCTTCTGAACAGTCAAACATTGTCGACAGAAATGAAATTGAAGTGATTTTTTGCAGTAAGGTTTCGCATCATTGTTGCATACTTTTTCCCTTGAGCGACTTCCCACATTGGTTAACAAAATATGCAGCAAACCGAGCAATTTCAGCGCGGACGCATTGCGGCGGGATACATCGTGTGCATGCATATTAATTCATGATTTCCAGCATTCGATGGGGCTTGTGGTGTGCGCTGCAGTACTTCCAACTGGACAGAAAGCGTCCTTATGGCGGAAACGGCGTCTTCCAGAGCGGCGGCCCGACTGACGGACCGGAGTACGTGACTGCGCACTCCCGCCCATGGGGGCCCCTGCCTCAAAACAGGAATTCAAAGGTGACAATGAAAAACGGAGATTTGACAGAAATCGATGTGCAATAATCATGTACAGGGTCAGAAACCGCAACCTAAGCCTAATGCATGAAAGCTTTGCAGCATGACATTGTGGCCAATAGATTGCGCGTGAAAGTAAATGTGGTTATATAGGATTACAATCCTAATAGGATTATAATTCTAATAGGATTATAGTGGTCTGTTGTAAATTTTTTCCACTTAGATTATGTGGTATGTAATCCAAGTTGAAATTTCGAAGCAATGGCGGATGTCTAAATGAATTTATCGCTCGCACGATCAGCGAATCATAGGTCTGTTTCATACCACCGCAAAATGAGAATAGCGAATGTCGTAATTTGATACAAGATTCAAATGCAAAAGAAGTAGAAACTTCGTTTCAAATGCAGCTCTGTATATAACATAATGGATTCTCATATGATGGAGTGTCCCACGGAAACTGTGAGCCGCATGACGGATCCCTCGTTGATTCAAAACCTTTTCAGGAATGTTAGGAGGCCCTTGGATTCATTTGAAAATTCCCAGATGAAACTGATTGTTCCTTATTTATTATCCATTGACTGTCCGTTCACATGCCTTAGTGCTTTAAGCCCTTCCATATAGCGAGGCAACGCTGGCCCTATTTTGCGGAACTGCGAAAAAAAGAGTAACGGTGCAGGCGGAATATGCGGAGCAGCCAATTTAGTAACGCTCAGCCCGCCTTCAAAGCGAGCTAGGTTCGCCGCAACCCGCAGCGCTGTTGGGTTTCCGGGCTGCAGCGGAAAGCCTTCTGGAAGTCGCCCGAACCCGCTAGCAGAAAAAGGACCAATTAGCACTTTTTGCGAACACATTTGAAATGCATTTATCCATGTTCTGCACGCTAAGAACACCGAAATAACCCAAGCCCGTAGGTTTGTACACGTCCGAACACGTGTTATGTGCCCCCTTTTCTTAGCGGCCAGGGCTAGGCCGGCCCCAGCTACGACCCAAGGGTCCCTGGCTTGCTCGCGCCGTCTGGCGTCCCCCGATGCAAGAGGCGCTGCGCGGGTACCGACCGCGCTACGGCGCTGTGTGCGGCCGCCGACCTCAATTCAATGCAACGCGATGGATGCTCGAATTGATGCAAGCGCCGTCGGTCAGCGAATACGGGCAGCTGCGTTCGAGGGCACGCTGCGCTGCCCTCCCATCGACCACGTCGCGGTGATGTCCGACCGATGACTCCAAGTCAGCAAAACGACACCTTGGTTTTCACAGCCACTTCGATTTACTGCCATCGCGCGGGTCGCGACAGGCCGCTCCACAGCGGCAGCTGCTCGCTGGCTGTGCCCTTGGCAACACC
The DNA here is from genome assembly GCA_905146915.1 of Ostreobium quekettii. Lineage (NCBI taxonomy): Eukaryota > Viridiplantae > Chlorophyta > Ulvophyceae > Bryopsidales > Ostreobiaceae > Ostreobium > Ostreobium quekettii. The sequence goes on along the minus strand of CAJHUC010000636.1, from coordinate 71,720 downwards.
AGCTGCCCGGGGGCCCTCAGTCGGCAGGCGCAAACGAAAGCTCGAGTCTGGCCCGAACTTGGCGCCGATCCGCGCCTCTCTTTGCGTCGGTGGGTCGCTGGAGTTCTTGGGAACAGTCCCAGCGCCCGGGACACGTTGAGCGTTGAGTGGCTGACCGCTTTGTGTGGACCCCCTGCTTGGGTCGCAGTGCGCGCGCCTGTAGGAGGCCAGGGACTGCTCGCTTGCATCTAGATGCATCTAGAAGCTGCACGCCACGTCTCAGATCTGAGACGTGGCGTGCAGCTTCTATAGCCCAGCCCGAGCGCACAGGACAAGATGCGGAGCGAGAGTAGAACAAGTAACGCCCAGAAAGCAAAATGCGGATAACGAATAAATTTTGCGTTCCGGAAGGGCTGAAAATTTCGCGGTACAATTTTCCGCTTAAACCGATATTTCAAGCTCACTTCTCGACCACAGTAAAAATTCGGCCAAATACACGGTTTCGAGCAGTGTGGAATCGCGCAAACCCGCGTCGCAGCATGTCAAAGTCTTGGTTCCATTATTATACGATAAACACACTATTTAACACGATTTTATACGATTTGCAATCGTTTTACACGGTACACCATTTTCTAAAAAGTGTATTTTGGCCTGCTTGCACTAGTGATTTCCAACTTTGACATTCAAATACCCATTGGTGGTCCACAGGGCTGGGCCTCCTTCGAGGACTGCTGCAAGGCCTCGAGGGGTACGTCGGTCGGAAAGCACATGTCGTGCATGGCGCCGGAGAGGGTGCCGTCCGAATCCCGCAAGTTAAAATTCATGGTGGGAACGTGCAGACACAATTTTCTTGAAATCGAAAAAAATTCCAAAAACACTCTGGGATGCCAATTTCCATGCCATTTAGAAATTAAGCAGTTCCATCCACCGGAAGAGAAGGGCCCAATAACACGTGTTCAAGCGTGCACAATTTTTACGGATCTGGGTTATTTCCGTGTCTGCAGCATGCAGAAAATTGATGAAATGCATACATGTGTTCGAAAAAAGCGTTATTGGCCCTTATTTTGCTAGCGATGTGTGCATATGGGCACCTGATTTACGATCCTTCCATTGCACACAATAAGCGAAACTGAGTTGAAAACGCCCGAAGGGTGTGGATGTGAGCGGGGTGTCTCCGTTATGCAAATCATGCACTTTTCGTAACACACCACCTGCAAAATTTCACTTACTGTACAATATTAAACCCTTCCGCATAATAACGCAACGCTTTGTCTTTTACTCTAGGAAAAAGGGCCAGATAACACTTTTGCGAACACACATAAAACATATTTCATCAAAGTTCTGCACGCTAAGAACACAAAAATAACACAAACCCGTAAACTTTGTACGCGACTGAATACGTGTTTTTTGGACTTTTTTCCCCTAGTGTGATTGCAAAGAAAATATTACAAATAGTGACGCAAATCTTGGCCTTTCTGCACGGGGCAACGTAAAAAAAATAAATACCGCTCTGAAGAACAAAATGCGGAGCAAAACGCGTAACGGTGAAATTTTCTGATGCGCAAGGGTTGAATGTTTTACAATATATTCAATACCCCTCACTTGCGGACGTGAATGTCATGAAATTCAGGAGGTTTGTTTTCGGGCTCTAGGGGGCCTTAGCTCCTCACGCGCTTCACATATGAAGTTTCGCAACCTTCACACCCCTTACGCAACCTTCGTATCCGGTGATGATGGGTACCGGGCAAGCCTGTGGTTTGGACAGCCAAAACACTTCGTATAACATTATAAGTCAATAATATAATAATTATATGTAATTATGTCTAATTATATAGTAATTATATATTATAAGTAAATTTTCACCGATGAATACTGCCGCAATCATAGCGCGGGGTAGTCGAAAGACCTTTTGCCAAAGATAAAATGTTTTACGAGCAGTTTGTAGTGGAATACTTTAGCAGCACTGCATTTTCTTTTTTTAATTTGACTTACATTTCAACCTGCCACTTTTCCCGCAGGACCTGAGGCTGACGTCACCCAACGAAACGCGCCTCATGGAGCTGTACCGCCTGCATCAAAATAAGAAGTGGCGCACACCGGGACCGGGCACGTACGAGGTGCGTAAAAAGCCAACAGTAAAAAAACATAGACATAAATAGAATATTTTTAACTTTATAGCTGAAATTAACTGCGAAGCTAATGTGTTTTACAGATTTTTCATGCATTCACCTGAAATGAAGGGCAATTGTATTCCTTGCAGCTCGAGCTGGGCAGCACAGAATCATTTCGTGCTTCTCACAGAATGCGCATAGACACACAGCACAAATGCATTAATGGACAAGGCAGGAGGAAATTGCGGTCAAGTAAAACATAAATTGCTTGCAAGCGCACAATGAACTCACAATGGCTTGATGACACACAACCCAAGAACTCCGTTTGCTTTGTATCATTGCATTGACATGGAAGGGAAAGATTAAGATAGAGGCATAGAGTAATAGAGGAAAAACGAAAGTGGGCAGTGAGATACGGATCGTCGTTGCGTGGTCGTACATGATATTGACTAGTCATTTGACACGCATTCATTAAGAAAGCATTACATTTCCAATGGAGATACCAATCAAGCAAGTAGCCGTCAGTTCCTCGTTTGTTTAATTTTTACGTTTTACTCATGTTACACATTAGTGTAAACTAATACAAAAAAAATATAATACAATATTTTACAATAACACACAATATTCTGCACGTGGTGGAATGCATTACAGTATCTAATTGCAATTAGCGATGATGTGCCCGTGATCATGAAGCCAGACACGCCCCAATGTATACACAAGATTTTCTCACTATGCCTTCATTTCGTCTTAAAAAGCAAATACATTGGTTAGCTGATGGAGTTGCTGTGAAGCAGTAATATATTGTGTGTAGAAATACATATTGAACAATTAAATATTGACAATGCAAAGAGAAGATATCAAACACCATGTATTTAAGCACATATAATCGACCAAAATGTTCTAGCAGAGTACGGCAATTCCGATCCCATCACAATGTGCGATTGTACACTGTTTTAAACCGTTTAAAATGGCCAATTTTCACAATTGTTACGTAATTGGATACGACAGATGACGCTCATGGGTTTGAAACCGCGTCGATCGGATTTCCGCCGGCCGCACGACCCGGCTTTGGACGGCCCATTCTTTCTGCATCACGGCTGTGAGGAGACAACTCGCCAACGCGAGATAGCCGGCAATTTTTATGGTTTGGATTCTGGTCTTGGGCCCGGGTACTACGAGGGACCCACGTCCAAGGATGCCACCATGAGGAGGTCAAGCGCCACGGTGGTGGGTACCCTGCAGGAAATGCGGGGACAGATCTGCAAGCCGGAACTGTTGTGTACATATACTAGATTTCATGTGTTTTGCCTGCTGTTCTGTATGCAGTTCCGAATGCTGCAGAATGAACTTGGAAATTGTTCAATGAATGACTCATGTTAATGCAATTTCAACACTATGCATGAGCAATGAAATGCTGAAGTTCTAGCGGGGTGGGTGTCGGTTCGCGCAATTTCAATCAGTGTCCATTCCCGTAGATAGCACCCGCTGTAATTATTAACTTTGGAAAACTATACTCTCAAACTATATTATGCAAAAAGCTTCCAACATATGCAAAAGTCAATATTGTACAACCCGTTCGGATGGAAATGAGTTCTGATATAGAAACAGCTCTTGTGTGGGACATTCAGCAATTCCAAACTCAGATATTCACAAGTGGGAACGAAAAATCATATTGCGCCAGCTATCCCGTCTACAAGCTAGGGTGTCATAAAGCTAGAGCTTTACGGAGCTGTGACATTTCGGCCCGCTGTGGATGTTCTTGTAAACATGTGCAGCCATTATATTTGTAAACAATGAGCACGTTCTCCATCATTTTTTGGGTCTGCATGCGTGACTGCAAATGTGCGAAACGTGTGACAATGCGTCTATTACATCAAGCCTGAATCAAATCGATATACGATACCAAAACTGCTGATTTGGCTCTTTCCGACATTCTGAAGTCCTTCATGCATTAATGACACGCGGTTTCAGCGGACAAATGTAAGTGCGGAAATTAACATTCTTAGGCAAAAGTAGTTTCGGACTTAGTGTGCCACAACAACTCTTTGCACCACCTTTCTTCTGAAATGATTTTACTTGTGTGATGGGGACTTTTCGATTGTGGCGCTCGAAAATCATCCCTGGATGGAGTAACCTCGCCCATTTGAGCAACGAGGAAATGAGGCAGGAGAGGACACCTTCCCACCAAGGCAACAACACGATCATGTTAAATGAATGACCTAAACGAATACACAAAGATAGACCTGTTTCGAAAAAGCGCAGCACGACTCGGCACCCACAGTAATTGCCGCACCACCTGCCCCTGAAAGAATGTTAAGCGTACTGGACACGAGCAGGGGCGACGATCACAGAGGACTGGCAGGCCGTCACGCCTCATGTGGCTCATTTAAATGGCCATTTTGTAAGCGGCCTGAGCTGAACTAAAATAGATGAGTTGGACGCGAGCAGGTGGGAAGGTCGCAGAGGACTGGCAAGCCGTCGCTCCTCATGTGGCCCAGCGTGAGCCGCAACATCATGAGCAGCTGCGACTGGAGGCTGAGCGCGAAGAATAGGCCGGCGACGAGAGGAGGCGCTATGGGGGCCGCGTCTGCGGAGATGGAATATGACAGGTTACAGTGGCATAAAGTGACCGCATTACGCAGTTTCCGGCAGTTTTGGAATCGCATTGAATTTGCCAAAAACGGTGGACTTGTATCTCTTGTCAACACACTCGAAGTACAAACCGGCAATGTCATATTGAATGTCGAAAATAGTGCACACACTATGTTTAGCATCGATCCTGAAATGCATATTTCCGCCTTACCGGTCTCCTGAGCCCACCCCGTCAGGTACCCCCATGACATTACTTACAAACAACCGTCAACTTCACATACCCGAGGTTCCGTCCATTAAACTTGCCCATTGGCTTCGCTAGTACTTCAACGCCACTCAGCGAGTGACTCCCCGTGAGTCAGCTCCCTCTCCCGTACTTCGCTCCCTCAACTCCCTCTCCATCCCACAACTAACACGAACTCCACTCTCCAGGTTGGGAGGGCCGGGTGCGAAACAAGATAAGGAGGGGGACCGAGGGGCTGCCTAAATAGCCGCCCTCCGCCGCCCCGCCAAAGCCCGCCAAACTCGAGGGCGCCCTCGCCGGCGGCACCTCGTATTACCGTACTTACCCACAGTACTAGGGGTTGGCCAGAAATCCCAAGGGGACAGGGTTGAGTAAACCCCCAGTTCAAAACTGCACCGTTTGAATCGCCGGCGCAGCCCACCCATCGTCGCCCTTGGCAGAAACCCATTAACAGGATAGTTAATTTCATTTACATCCTTGGGATGTAGATGAGCATAAACAGGAGTCTTGAATTACCCGAGTAATGTATTACTAATGCATTGACATTTCGAGTTGGAGCAAAGTCGTGCAAGCTTGAAAGTGCTGTTTGATGCATTTTTCCACTTTCAAACACACGTTTCCACAGCACAAGAATTCTTGCCCCACATGACGTAATTTGTAAAAAAAGGCCAAAAATCACAACCAAACACATTAAAATTATTCCTAAGCGATAAGCAGAAGTGAAAATGCAACAATGCAGAGCAGCGAGGCAACAAACGGAAGTAGTGTTCACCTGTCGATCGGTGTGCGACGCCCAAGCAGTGGCGCCAAAACCAACCGTTCTTTAGTGGCCGGCAGGTCGACCGAATTCGAACCACCGAAGGAACTGACAACCGTCGGCGACGTCTGGGCGCGCCTCCACCAAGCGGGCCCCCGGGCCCAGCAGCCGACGGGCAGCTTCCGGGCGCCTGCCAGCGAGAACATTAGTTCATGGGGCCACGTGGGTCTGAATTGCAACCAGCGCGCCAACTGGAGCCACGCCCATGGAGGGACGTACAGATGCGGCGGCATGAGCACGGACGCAGCCGCAAGGTGACGGATCGCGGTCCATGCACACCCGCTGCAACGGGAATTTGCATTTTGTATTTGTATTTGTTGTTTGGTTCTTACAGTTTGCATTCTGTATTTGTGTTTTGGAATTTGCACTTGTCGAAAGTTGTACGAGCAGGCAATTGTGCATTTTTTCCGAATTTTTTTTTGGAAGAATGGTATAGGGGCGACCTTTTCGGTAGAACTGATATGAGGTTCATGGTATCGCCGTATCACGGTAGGGATCACCGCTCATGTACTGCGAGCATAAGTGCAAGCATCAGCATCAGCGTTGTTGGATGAGTTAGATAGTATTAGTGTCAGTATGTATCATCAGTATGTATCAGCATGAGTATATGTATTAGAATTTTGCAGTGCTTCCTTGCACCAGTGTCCCTTGACAGAGTGTGCAAATATTGTAGCACATTTGTCGGATACATATGAGCCTTGGGGCATCTGCCAACAGAGATACACTGTGTTGCAGTGAATTCTCTCGCTGATGTATACATTTGCGATTTCAAGTGCATTCTGGAATTACGTACTGCATTCAGACTGAAAACATTACAGTGTGAGAAAAATTTATTGCACTCTGGTTGCATCTGCTTGGGCAAGAACTCAGTTTATATATTTTCGAATATGGATATCCCAGCCAGGTCCTCCGTACATGGAAATGCCCTACATGTTGTCCTAGTGTACATACGCAACATTTGTTTGCACCATTCTTACATGCCATTTGGCCATTTCCCGAATGCTGCTCCACATTACGTACAGCCCGGTGTATAATTTTTCAACTTGATTATCACTGTAAAGTACTGAATCTTGCGCCACTTTTCCTAAAACAATGGTGTTTGTGCTTTGCGGCCTGGTGATGTTCGCATTTCTGCTTCAATACAAGACGCTGCGAAAAATTCCTTCAATTCCTTCGACCAGCGGACGACCACCGCTGTAATAATAATGTTATTCCTTTCATTCATGCTACTGTAATAAACTGCATGGACTTGCTGCTGCATTCTCATTGAGACGCATTTTGCAAGACGCAAACTGCGTTTCAGGAAATAACAACAAACTTGTGCCAAAATTTACCATCAACATTAGTAAAGTAGATGTTGATTTCATTGTTGGCGCCCGCTTGGACAGGTTGGCCAGCATGGTGGCAGAGGCGCACCCGGCCCAACCGCAGCACTGACAATTGAAAAGTAATGTTGAAATTGACGAGGATCAAGAACATGTGCGAATGCGTAAAAAGCCCCGTGTGGGTGAGGCCTTGCGAGCATGGGGTGGGACCGGCAGGAATCCACGTGTTTGAGTGACGAGCCGCCGCCTGGCGCTGCAGACCTAGACCTAAAATTTTGTAAAATCATATATAATCTTATAAATACTTAGAAAACTTTACAGAATCGTACAAATAAATGAAAAGTTGCCTGAAAGCAGAAAGCAGCACCGGCTTCCAACAGCGCTGTGTGTGAAGATGCAACGCTCCACTGTCGACCGAAGGTCGTTACGATCTTAACGTGCTTCGACTCGGGTTCGTGCAATTGCCCTGGACGAAATCACCTGACCTTGTCTTCGGTTGTTTTTTCCGTGTCTTTACTTCTCTGTTGTTCAAATGTCGTGTGCAACGCCTGTGCACACCTCATGTGCTTATTTGCGTAGGATTTGCCTATGAACTCATCATGATGCGAAGTGCAGATCCTCGCACCCTCTTGGGCAAGCGCGGGCTGCTCCAGTACTTTAGCGCCACCAGCAGCGCACATGCCGCTGGTCCAGCATTTTCTCAACACAACCAGTCCAACGCACAGTCCAGCACCGTGCCCACCATTCCAGCAAAAGCAACAGGCACGCACTCCCTCTCCCCACCGCCTCAAAGCGGCGCAAATTTGCACCCGGCGCCCCGCGCCCGGCACGCTGCCCGGCACATTCCGCCGGCTTGCCCCAATCCTCAATCCCCCGGGCAAAGCCTGCAGGCTCTTTGGAGTCGAACCCCCGCAGTTTTGTTCTTTTTTTTCCTTTAAAAAAAGAACCCTACAGGGCCCCGAAGAACGGGTTTTTAATCGCCGAGTCTACGAGCCCCCCCGCCCCGTTCATCAGCTCCAGGTCCACCCCGTCCGCCGCCATCTCCAAAAACTCGCCGTCGGCGCTCCTCCCGAAACCGCAGCCCTCCAGAAATTCCACGGCCCCGGGCACCGCCGCCACGCGCTCCCGAAACGCCGCGTTGGCCAGCCGAATGCGCCTGTACTTGTCCTCCTCGGGCGCGCGAGCGATGTTGCCCAGGTACTTCAGGAGGGTCGCGCAGGCGGTCTTGAAGGCGGGCTCGCTGGGCGCGTCGTGCTTCATGGCCACCAGGCGGGCCCGGAGGTCCGAGAGGGTGCCCACGGGGCGCACATAGCGCGGGCCGTGTTTCTTGCCGCCGCCCTCCTCCTCGCGCTTCCGCCTGGGTGGGTTGGGGACAGAGGTGGTAAGATTTGTTACAAATATATGCAAATATATTACAAATATATTACAAATATAGTAAGAAATTACAAATATAGTAAGAATTGTTAGAGAAAGAAACAGGTCACACAGAGGACACTCCCTCCTAAGCAGGTGCACGCGAGGCTCTTTTGCATGCTGTGGAAAGATGATATAGAGCCTCAGAGGGGGAAGGGGGAAACGCTTTCAGGGGCAGTGGTGCAACAAATTACCAATCCTTGTGCCGCCTTTCTCAATAAAGGTGGTACAACAAACTACTGCTGTACGACAGATTACTCATCATTGTGCCGCATTTCTCAATAATAGGGGTGCAGCAGAGTGTTGTAAGTACTGGTCTCATTACAGCCTTTCTTAATGAAGTGTTAGGGGAGAGTACTGCAGATTGCTGATCCATGTACCGCCTTTCGTAAATAAAGTGGCGCAGCAGAGCACTGTAAAGTAAAATTCGCTGCAACGCCTTTCTCCTAAAAAGTGGTAGAGCAAAGTACTGTAAGGTGCTAATCCCTGTACCGCTTTTCTCAAAAATTGTGGCACAGCAGAGTATCGTGAAGTACCTATCCTTGTACTGCCTTTTGGCAAAAGAAAGTGTTCAGAGGCGCTTCCCTCTGGGGGAGTTGGGGGGTTGGTGGTAGGACAGGAAAGTTCTGAGGGAAGGAAATGCTGCCAGGCATTGGCTTGCATAACACCGATTTGCACCAGGAACGAACAAATGCAAGCTTGCCACCATTGCACCAGATCCCAGGGATGTGCTTGTTTGCCTTGCGTTGCCTTAACTGCAATCGATGGAACTTGCCAACAACACATGCAGTTTCAAAACACGCACTGAACATCATGACTTCATTAGACAACGAAAATCGAAGTTGAAACTAGCGAATTCCTCAAGCCAATAGGTTCAATTGAGCTCCCTTGGAGGAAAGGGGTCCCCGCACACCTCTTCTCTTCAAGCTCTGCCTTCTCTTCCTCCGTTAGCTCCTCTGGCAGCCCCAGCTTCCTCCGTCTTTCCTTCCTGTCTTCCTCCAGCTTCGCCTTGATCTTAGCCCTGGCAGCAGCTTCCTCTTCCTTGTCGCGCTTCCTTTCCTCAAGCCGCCGTTTCAACGACTGTGGGCAGCCACAAACACCAGTGAAGCAAGGCCCGCACACCTTCAGCTGTTTTCATTTGTGTCTCATTTGGCAAGCTGATTGTATCATGCGCAATGTATTCAAGTTTTGCTGCCATGTAACGTGGTCCAAGGACACATAGAAAGTTTCGAAATGGCGATTTCGTAGAGAGCTATTCACTAGAGAAACGCAATTGCAGCAAACAGGGCTATTTGGCCATCTGAGGGGGCATGTATGCGTGAGCGAGACAGACATCCATGTTTTTGCATGCCATCTTGTGCTTCGGTGGGCATCGTATTATATTCGACCATTCAACATTCTGAAAAATTGAGTGTCACAGTTTTGGCTATGCAATCTTTTGAAAGATGGTTGTGCATTACTGTTTGCGCACTGCATTGAGGGCTCAGGATGCATGCAGCACCCACGTGGCTGCTTGCCCTAAGAGCAAACAAGCAAGCAGGCAAGGATTGCCACTGCGATCACGTTCTCGATCCTCTGCTCGCATTCAAGTCGTGCCTCAAACCCCCCTTGTATGCATCTGAGACCCAAAGAGGCACTCTCAAACATGTCCTGCGAATTCCCTAGCTTGCAGCTGCAATTCTAAGCCATGATAGCACCGGTGTGTGCCTGCGATTTCTTCTCATGCTGCACGATGTGTTCCCTGGCTTTTCACTTTCAGACACCATCTCTGGTGGCTGGGCATTGGCCATCTCAGCTGTAGCAGGTGCAGTTTGCAGACATCTTCGGGTACTGTTCAGTCACTCAGTGGAAGCACGAGGCCATTGCTGTGGGCTGCTGTCAACCCACACTTGGAGCCAGTCAAAGGCATTACTTTTTGCTAGATCTGCGTCTTTTGGCGATGTCACTACGTCTTTGATGCTGCTCCATGTAGCAAGGCCCACCATTATGCTGCGGTGCAGAAGGGTTACATGCCATGCAATGCGGAAGTGCAATTCTACGGTGTTACACAATAGCACCTCATGTGGCCATGTTTCGCGCACCTGCACCTGATACCAAGATGTAAGGGGCCAGCACTTTCATCCTCACGATGATGTCACAGTATACTGTGTACTCATGCAGTCCTCCCTTACTAATCCAATCGCATTATTCATGTGGTCGCACAGGGTACCAGTGCTCACATCAGTTCGTTGACCATGCCTTTGCAGGTTGGTATGCAAGCACTGTATAAGATTTCTACAAGTTTGGCATCGCTAGACCAGGGCAACAGGTTCAGTACTAGTCCAGTGCTTTGACTGTGCTTGCCCACTCCCAACTTGCCCACTCAGTCCAGCATCACTCGGCCAGTGTCCGCACCTCTTCCTCTTCTTTCTTCTTGGCCATGAGTAGCTCCTTGCCATAGCGCACCCTTTCCCGCTCTTGCGTCTTCTGCAGCTCTTTTTCCTCCTGCTGGCGCCGCTCTTTAGCTCGCCGGACCAGGTCCGTGGCCTGCTGCTTCATCTGCCACAGCCAACACGGCCGTGCCGCATGCAAAGTCTCAACCAATCTGCCAGCGCCAACACACATTTCTGCCAACCCAACCTCGAACCCATCCCCACACCACCCCGCAGCTGCTTTGTATTTCGAAGGCAATTCTAAACAAAGGCTTTCAGCACTGCAGCCGCACAGCCCATGCCACCCGCCGCCCTTCCAACTGCCAAATCCCTTTTGTTGCCTTTGAAGGAATATTCGAACAAAAGGGCCCTCCCCCACATCAACCAGATCCTTCTGTTCAAATCTGTCTTTGAAAATGACCCAATGGTGCCCCCCTTCCCCTCAATCGCCAAATATCTTTTTTTAACATCTTCATCAATAGCAGCGGAAGAGGGGGCCCCTTTCCCCCAATCGCCGAATCCCTTTGCTCCCATTCGGCTTCCAAAAGAGCACAACGGTGGCCCCCTTGCCCCCCTGCCCCCCCTGCCCCCCACGCGTTTGCACCCACCCACCTCCCCACTGCTTTAGTATGCACCTCTTGGTGCACTGGACACATCACTGGACACTCCACATACACCCCCGCATCATGGACGAAAGTCTTGCGCATACTCGCTGTGTGGATCTGAGGCTGTAAAACGTTGATTGCCTTGCGTGGCTGAGACAGCATGGGATAAAAATGTGGACGTGCCATGGATGGGTCACGACTTGTCATGTCAAAACTTGGTATCAGATGGATCCCGACTTTTAATGGAAAACTCTCACACACACTTGCGCAAGAGGGGTTGCCTTTTCTACGACCCGTTTTTTTTCCCTCTATCCAATCTCACCTCCTCTGCCGTCATCTTCCTCTTCTTGGGCACCAGCAGCTCTTCGTCCAGGTCCATATCCTCCTCGTGCTCGGCAAGCCACGCCACAGCTGAGTCCACCCCGCCACCCTCGCTGAAGTGCAGCGCCCGCACTGCCCTGTTTCTCCCAAAACCCATCTCCACCATCGATGCCACAAGCTCCTCGCTCACGTCCGGAGGTACCATCTCTGGGACCTCCCCCTCCTCTTTGCCCCCCTCCTCACCCTTCGCGGTGCTTGCTTCATGCTCTCCTCCTGTTGCATTGGAGACTGTATGTTATCTTCATGTGAAGGAAAAAGAGTCCCAAACACACTCGATTAGGAGCGGATGCCCTCTGTGCTGCCTGTATCTCTTTGTACCTTTGTATCTCTTTGTATCTCCTTGTATCTCTTTGTAACAAGTCTTCAGTGCAACAGGAGGGTGAGATTGGTAACAAATCTTACCCTCCTGTTGCACCGGAGATTCTGCTTCATCTTCTCACCGCATGGAAAGAGGGTCTCAGGTGCACTTGCCCAGGAGGGCACCCTTCGGATTACCTGTTTCTCTTTGCAAAAAAAACTTACCCTCCTGTTGCACTGGAGGCTCCACATCATCTATTTACAGAGCCAGAAAGGAATGTCCCACACACTTGCTCAGGAGCAGGTGCGTTCGCATGGCCTGTTTCTCGTCCCTTTGTCACAAGTCTTACCATTGTATATGGGGGGTAGTGGGGTGACACATGCGCGGCCCTGGACATTGCCATGGTGCATTTTGATGGGTAATGTATAGTGGGTATAGCACGGACGCTGACCTGCACATCTTTATCGCAACATCATATGCAGGAAATCTTCTCCTTCCACCATTGTATGGCCTGTTTCTCTTTCCTTTGGCAGCATATCTCACCCTGGCACACTTGCTCAGGAGTGCGCGCCCTTTACCTCACCTGTTTCTCTTTTCCCTTCGCAACAAATCTCAACCTCACACACTTGCCTAGGAGTGTGTGCCTTCTGCATGGCTTGTTCTTCTTTCTTTTCGTAACTAATCTTACCATAGCACCCTTGGCTACACATGGGCAGCCCTGGACGTGGCCATGACACATTTTGAGGGGTCATGTATTGCAGGTGTAGCACGGACGGTGACATGCACATCTGTGTCAAAGCGCCATATGTAGGAAATCTCCCTCCTGGCACACTGTTTCCTAGGAGGGGTTGCTCTTTTTTGCATGACCTGTATCTCTCCCTTTACAGCAAATCTTACCTTCCCCCTCCCCCGCGGGGAGCCCTCCATCACCTCCCGCAGCCAAGTCTCCCGCCTGCTCAGCGGCATCCCGATCAGCCGCGGGCGCCCGATTGGATCCTCCCGCCGCGGAGGCGTCCTCCACATTGGTATCTGACATCGTCGGCGGTAGCCTTGCGATTTTGTGGATCTTCGGGATCGTCGCGGTCAGGGCCGGTTGGCCTCCGCGGCTCCAAGTGCAAAAGGCGGTTCCGGAGGGCAGAGGCGCGAAGAGGCTGTTGCTGTGTGCCCGCCCAAGGTGCGGAGTAACTTAGCGCACAGGATGGGGTCGCCTGTAGATTAATAGTGTACTTTGGGGGTGAGGTGGCCTCTGGTTGTTTCTAGTTGTTTTGGCTTTGGCGCGGCAGATAAGGTTGCCTGCAGTTCAGGCGTTTGTGCACTGGATGAGTCGCCTGTAGTTTAAGCCTCTGCGCAGTGTATGAGGTAGCCTCTGGTTGTTTTCAGTTGCCTATTTAGGGTTCTGCGGGGCGGATGAGGTCGCCTGTAGTCTAAACCTTTGCTCAACTGCAGGTGGATTCTAGCTGCTTGCTTTTTCGGCGTTTTGGCGCAGCAGATGAGATTGCCTGTAGTGGAGGTCTTTGTGCACCGTATGAGGTCGCCTGTAGTTTAAGGCTTTGAGCAGCGGATGGGGTCGCCCACAGTTCAAGCCATTGTGAAGCGGATGAGGTCGCCTGTAGCTCAAGCCCACCCACGGTGGAGAAGGTCGGCTGCAGGTTAAGCCCTTGTGCATCGGATGAGGTCGCTTGTCTTTGATGCGGGCGAGGAGCCGAGGAGATGGCGCCAATATCTGGCCTACAGGGTTGGTGTGCGTGGTGTGTTGTGATGGAAGTTGAAGCTCATCCGTCGGCTTGGCAGTTCGCGTACTTCCCAGGTCGCTGATAGTGAGAATGCAGGGGATCGAAAGACAACATATGTCCGCTACCCTTCATTTCCGGACATGCAAGTCACGAAGATGATAAGGTCACGATTGTCACGAAGTCATGAAGTGAGAAGGTCATGAAAGTCATTTTCGGGATTAGGAAATTAGATTTGAGGGCTATATGTCCCTAGTACCCTTCATGACCCCTTCATGACCTTCATATCCGGTAATGGAGTTTACAACTCCTACAGAGCTGCAGCGGTATTTGAGAGGGAGTAGCACAACGAGGCAAAGGTGTGGGCGACGTCATTGCAGGATGGCTGGCGTGCCAGGGAGAGGGGCCGAAGGCCAAGAGCCAAAGTTTGCGGCCCTTGAGAAACAACTCACAGTTCCAGTGAAGGCCATTTTCTTCGCGTGCAATGGCCGGTCGAGATCATTAGCATATCCCAGAGAAATGAACACCGTTAAAAGTTCGAACAACACATCCAAAACAAGCGGTACGCAATGTACAGCCCCCCAAAGCTGAACCAAGATGAGAAGAATCAATCAATTGTCGAGGCCCCCTCCCCATAACTCAAAACACAGAGAGAAGCAAACACAATGTGAATCAATTGTCATGTGTTCACGGCGAGGTGAAAATCAAACCTACAGCAAAATAAATAGAACAAAGCAACATTGAAACCGACACAGTCGAATGACTAGCGCGCACTGGGGCGCCGCGCCAAGCCGCCCAACGCATATCCTTGCGTCCCTTTCCCTTTCCACAAAAAGTGCCTGCCGCGCCCATCCGCCCGCTCTGGCCCTGCAGTTGCAGGGCGGAAATTTCTACAAGGACGAATGGCAGCATCTTGGCGACAATCGCCATTATTGCCATCAATCATTGGCCAGCCACAGCCACTGGCTTTGCAGCCACGATGAAATCCCTCCCAGCAAGCCCGAGCCCAGCAGTAGCCACGAACACCCCTTTGGGAAAATGGTACAATCAAGTGCGTAAAAGTACTGTGCCCAGGAGAAAGCCAAGCTGCAGTTCAGCGCGTGGCTGGCCCTCCAGTCACAAGTACGCGGACGAAGATAGCCGTCCACGTCATCAATTTTGGTCGTCCATGACGACCCGTCATCCAGGAGTCGGACAAGACATCCTCTTCCCGACTCCAAAAATTTGTGATCGCACCCCGAGCGCAGAAAGCCACCCAGAGCGCATGCGTTTTGGAAGCATTCCTCTATGCTCGCTCATTTCCAGAGCCCCCCACATCCCTGAAAGGCTTGAAGAGTTTTATTTCAAATTTAGCAATTCATCAGTACCCAGAAGTCAAACCCTAAAAACGACGGGGACCAAGTTGGCCCCAACAGCTCACGGCCCACATAAGCACCGCGCTGTCACCCCCAGGCCCACCGCCCATTTTCGCAATTCAATTGCCCCGACTTCAAACCCATACACTTTGTCACCCTTTGGCACACTCAATCACCTGCTGATCGCCAGTTTGCACACCAGGACTGACACTTCTAACCCTCCCTGCTGCTTCGATCCACCGTTCATGCTTTTGGTGCACCATTGATGCTTCAAAGCCCCATCCGCGCTTCGATGCACAATCAGTGGTTCGATTCACGATGCACATTTCGATGCACCATCCACGTCTTCATGGACCCGCTCCCCTCGCCTCACCCCTGCGTCTTCCTCTTCAACACATAGTACGTGGCCATCCTCGCTCCCACTAGCATCCCAAACAACGCCAGCACCTGTGGGCACAATACAAACAAACATTACATCGTCATCTTACACAATCAGTTCAACTGATGATGGACAGAACAACGTTTTGGATGTAAGCACTTCCACCATCTGCCTGAGAGGCGCAAGATGCAGGGGCCCTGCTTTTGTCTTTTGAAGGCAAGGATTTAAACAAAGGAGCTTAAATAAAGGAAATTAAACATTTCTAAACAAAGGAATTCAGCCAGCACCTGAGGGTAGGCAGGCGCCTCCACGTCCGTGGGCAGGCTGAGTGCATCGCCGATGTCGTCGACTGGCTCGCACTCCGTAGGCTCGCCCTCCATGCCCTCGTCTGCCAGTCCACCGCAGTCGTCGAACAGGCGGCCCGAGAACTCCACCTTGAGCGCAGCGTTGAAGGCATAGTAGGAGAAGCTGCCATACCTACATGGGCATTCAAAGTGGATGTGGCCTTAAAATGTGTCCTTATGATGAATGTGAAAGTGCAACACACTGCCAGACCTCAATCGGTCAATGAACGCATTCTAGAGTGTCAACAGAACAAACAGGAAAGTGCACCACAGTGGTCATATCGGGTATCTCTGTTGAAGCAGATCGTCCAGCAGCATCCGGCACCGTGCAGCCCACAATCGGTTTGCAATACTTTGCAAGAATGCCCTGAAGCGTCTAGCCCCTTCAGTCCCAAAATGGCCTTGCATGCTCGATATAGACTCTCTGGAGGGTTCGAATCCTGGCAGCCCACAATGGCCTTGCAATGCTCGGCAACAACACTCGCAAGTGTCTGACTCCTTGCGGACCGAGGTTGCCTTGCCAGGCTTGCTGAGAGCACACCAGGGTCACGCACCTGATCCAGCCGATCCACAGCGGCACATCCCGTACGTAGAACCCGCTGCCCAGCATGAACGTCAGCATCAGCACCGTGGCGAACGCCTGCGCTGTGCGCATGTTCATCACCGACGCCCCGAGCAGCATCCCCCAGGATTGAGCCACAAGGGCCAGCAGCACCACCAGGCCCCAGTTGGCAAGGAATGCCCCTGCGGTGGGCCTCAGTCCGGTGAGCCAGTACATTGTGATGACGAACAGGGAGGGTATCAGGCAGTCCATGGGAAGGTTGGAGGCTGAGTGGGCGATGTAGAAGGCAGAGAGGCGGTACATGCCACTGGCACGCTCCTTGACCAGCATGCGGGAGATGTTGGGGAATGAGAAGAGGGCGGCAAACATGGAGACAAAGGAGATGAAGATGAGCTCGAAGAAGATGAGGCCAGTCATGTCATTGGCGGAGAGGAGGGTGCGCTTGCCGCCACGGTCATACCAGAGCATGCCTGTCAGGGGGGGGAGAGGGGGCAAGGGGGGCGTCAGGGGCCGAGTCAAAGGGGCAATCTGTTGATCCATGCATCATTCGTTGAACGAATCTGGTGATCCACCATTCACCCAATCGAACCAGTCACAATTGATTTATACATGTCCTTGAATGGATACTGTCTTAGGCAATCCCTTATAATAAGGGATAACAGCATTCAATTGATCGATCAGTTAATCAACCATGAGACCACAAAACAGTGTAGTAAGGGAAAGCTAACCACGGTCTCCCACATGGAAACCAACAGCAGCCTGCTGATCCCAGAAGCAGCGCTGGAGTCGACAGGTATAAGAGCACTGTGTTTCGGGCAACAAGCCCACAAGTCCAATGCATTATGTGCCAAAGCAGTAAATTGCCAAGGGGTTGAGGTGCCCAGTGCTAGAAGTGTTCATTCTCGTACATTTTCTGCTACGTGGCTTCCAACTTTTGCTCTGTATTTTGCTATTTACCTTTTTGTTGTCTTCCAACTTTTGCTATTTATTTTGCTATTTACCTCTTTGTTTTCTATTTTTCAAGGGGGCAGGAGACTGGCATTCCATGGTGCACAACAAGGTGGTCACCTGCAACCTTGCCCAGCATTGAAATACCTTGGAAGACGATCTTCAAACAAACAAATAACAATAGACAGCAAAACTAAACAACCAGTTCAACAACAGACAACCGCATGCAAATCGCAACTCCCAGCATCATCAAACTGGGGCAACCGAGGCAGCCACTGCACTGACCTACGACCTATATCATCTTATCACAATATAGAGAAAAACGCCTCGCAAGGGCTTGCTTGGTGCAGGGTGCCTCTTGCATGACCTTTTTCTTTCTCTCTTTGTAACAAATCTTACCCACCTACGATCACCGCCACCGTAAGCAGCTGCGCGAAGTTCTGCCAGCTCAGCGACTCGAACCGCCGCGTCTTCAGTGACCGCTGGAACAGGATGCCCACCTGGTCCAAAAACCCAGCGCCCCACTTGTCGCCTTTCGCGGCGCCCCAATCGGCCCCAAGGCCCACAGCCTCGGAATCCATCGCCGAGGGCTGCAGGGAGCTGCGGGGCGATGCGCTGGGGCTGCCCACGGCATCTTCCAGGTCTCGATCGATGCGATCGATGCTGTGGATGCGGTCGAGGCGGTCGCGGTCAGGATCTTCGAGCTGGGATTGGGATTGCAGTCCAGCGTGGTGGGAGGCGTGGAAGGCCTGGTACTGGGCCACCATATCGTCAAGCTTCTTCTGGTGGGACCTGGGGGAAGGGGGCACGGAGGTTCATGCACTGCATTCATTTTGCATTCGTACAACTGCAGGTCTGATAGCATTGTTTGCTATAGTGGTACTTGTTTTTTCCAATGTTTCCGCAGTAATTCTGTAACTGACAAGATAAAATGCAGAAAGTAGAGACAAAGGGGGCAGCAATGCACAGCGCCACTTCCCCAGTATTAAGTTTGTGTGCCAAAACAACAGGGATGGCGACGCTTCACATGTACTTTACACTTTGTACTTTGTACATACTTTCGCTTGGATATTGTACTCTGCACGTACAATTCTCAGCTCCTTTAGAGCAGAAGAACAGAGCTGCCAAGCAACGATGACAACACAATGGAAACATTGATCATGCTTGAAGCAGCACAATAACAAATCTGCAGCAGTTTATTACAGACATGAAAAACCATACAGGTCATGATCCATGATTGCTGGCCGGCATAATGCTGGGCAGATCATGACAGTTTGAGACTCGCATGATATGCTGATCATGGCGCAGCAACAAAAACATCCCAATCGATTACTGGCATCGGCAGCAATTGGCAAACATCTGTGCCAGCACTTCTGCGCTATTGCACTCATGGAAAAGACACCCAAGGCAATTCTGAAACCATCGAAAGGCTACAAATGCCAACACTATAACGCTGCCATGTGTCCACCAGACATACTCAATCAAAACCCAATCAAAAATCATTCTTGCACAGACACCAACCACAAGCGCAAAGCACTATTGGGAAAGCGGTGTAAGGGCCAGCACTCCACATTACTTGCTTGTACAACACGTTTGGCTTTGCAGCAAAGCCGTTCTGGCCCACCTGCCACCCATGTCCAGCATGCCGTTGGACAGGTCCAGCATGAAGTCCGCGATGTTGACCCCCGGCGGGCAGTGCTGACCCAAGTGTGCGAACCAGCTCAGCGCCAGGTGAGCGGCTCCGTAGTACATTACCTGCCCCTCACTCAGCAGCATGACGTTGTCCAGCTGCTGGTAGAGGCGGCTGGCAGGCTGGTGGATGGTGGTGACGATCGAGCGGCCGCCCTCCGCGAGCTCGCGCAGTGTTGTCAGGAGGTGCATGGCAGTGGTGGAATCCAGGCCACTGCAGGGACACACACATGGGGATGAGAAGGGGAGAGCAGGGTGTCAAAAGTGCAGGGATATGGAGTGTAAAGATTGAGCATGTGCAAGAATGTGCCAAAAATGTGTGGAAATGTGAGAACACATGTGACAAGCATCTTCGGGGTGCGGAAGGATGTGGCCTGACAATGTGAGTGTAAGTGTGGATGCCATTGCTGAAGATTTGGTCAGGTTTGGTGGGTGAAATGAATGCAGGGGAAGGCAACTGGAAGTGATGAAGCAACGGGTGCTGCCAATGGTGAAGGAAAATCAGAATGGAGACAGAGGGGCAACCAATGTAGTCGATGGCAATTTGCGCAGTCTGTGACTGCTTGGCTTCATCAACCAAAAGGCCCATTTCACACAGTTGCTGTCCTAAGTGGTACTGCACTTCAAGAATCGTGTATAACCATGATAATAGAATATTGATACTAACATGTGTATTTTTAGCAACTGCGCTACCAATACAAAAGAACTTTTTAACCATTTCAAAGTGGGATCGCATTGCTTATGCTGATTTCTGCCATTTTGATGCGCTTTGGGGCCAGCTGCTGCCAAAAGAAACACCAACAATCAATTCAGAAACGACTTTAAGTAAGCTCACAAAAAACTCAACCTGAATCAGCAATTACCAGTCCAAAAAAACAGCCACAGTGATTCTTCATTGATACAATCAGCCTACCCCAACGCACTACAACAACAACAACAACAACAACAACATTATTTCCTCCATACTGCAATGAAATAAAGGTACTCTACGAAGCAAAGGTGGCACAATATTGAAGACAGTACATGAATGTAGTACATTAGTGGGCACAATGAGGCACAAATTCAACCATCTTCACCTTGTGGGTTCGTCCAGCAGTACGACAGAGGGATTGGTGAGGAGCTCATGTCCAACAGAGACCCGCTTGCGTTCGCCTCCCGACACGCCCCGCATGGTGAACCCACCTAATTCAGAACACAAATGGAGTTAGTAAAGCAACGCCGAAGGTAAGGACGCCAGATTTGGCAAAAAAACAATCTCAGGATTTCGCAGTCAACGCGATGGCGCTCATCTGTAATACACATTCTGTACATTATCATTGCAATACATGGTGTGCTTGTGGCTAAATACAACGTTACAAATAATCCATAACCAATTAGATGATTAGACACATACAGTGGAGCTCATCTGTTAGGATTGCTCAATTTCCATGCGATTTCAGTGCAGCCATAATCCTGATGGTGTCAGTCAAGCAAATCAACAGTGTATAAGCACAAATTAAAGCACCATACACAACAGTGTGCAAGTGCCACATATCGTCACACATGTTACCTATCAGGGTGTCACGGCACTTCGAGATCTTCAGAGCCATGATGACATTGTTCACGCGTTGCAGCTTCTCCTTCCTGCACCAAGTCAGCTTGCCACGTCAGTACGTGCCCACTGAGCGCCAGCAGCAATGCACAGAAAGCTGGCAGTGGATTGTGGCAAGTTGACACCAATTATGAAAAACTGGCTACACGTGAGTTGGCGCAGGTGTTTGCATGAAATAGCAAACCGACATACAACAACAAACAAAATCGTAATAAATGCACAACATGCCACGACGTCCTCAGTGTTTTTTGGCCATTTTCACGCCAATCAATCAATGATCTGATCATGAGCAAGTAAAGCAATCAGTGATCTTGGTTGCATAAGGGCAGGTTCTCTCTTCTGCATTCAAAATGCAAAACAAGAAAACAGAAGTACAATACAGGCAAACAAAAGTTGTCAAACAAAATATGTTTACAAAAATAGAATAATTCAACAAAATGAATGATCACGTGCATCTCGCTCACTTTGTCATTGTCTTGGGTAGTCGCAGCATGGCCGCATAGTACAACGTCTCCTCGACGGTCAGGCTCTCAAACATGAGGTCATCCTGATGAGCAGAGAAAGCGTTCGTCACCACCAGCGGCAAAAGGGCCCGAAAACAAGTCGCAGGGGTGCACGAATTGCTCGCAACACTCTCTCAAAACGCCATTCGAATGCAGACATCTGGCACTCTAGATCTTCATGTACTGGTTGATGTGCTGGTACATTGTGACGATAAGCTAATGTACTGGTTTAAAGTTGTTAATTAGGAAGCACAATAGCATAGAAACTAATTATGATTGCGCATCAAACCTCAAACAAAGTTTGAAGTGCATTCCAAACACAGTTATCCATGTGGAGGACAGGGCCGCAGACAAAGAAAAATGGCCTCCATGATAAATCGAGATGCAAAAAGTTCTGGAACAAACGAAACGTGTCCAGCAGCAATCAAATACCAGCAGGCCGCTGCCAAACCATGTGTCTTTTGTAGTAGACATGGCAAAGCCGGTGAGCACGTCCTATTTAGAAACGCGTAAAATTATGGACATACATACAGGCTGTGTTTACGCATAAATAACAAGCCTGCTGTGTACAGCGGGTTTTTCACTTCTCAAGTCCAACATTGGAATGCTTCCTAGTTACTGTAGGCTTTGCACCTGAAGGACGAAACCGACTCTCCTTTTCATTGACTTGTCCAAATCTCGGCCGTTGAAAAGGATGTCACCCTTGATGCTCAACGACCTGTGGATCGCAGGCGCTGGTGGTCAGGCATTGAACTAGAAACAGAAAATGACAGACACGCTGGCTGATTAACTAAACCTGTCTCCGATTTACTACACAATTAGCAAATTAGTTAAGTGGGCAATTAGCAATTTTAGTCAATTATCTAATATTAGTCAGTTAGTTATTCAGCTAGTTGGTTCAATGCCTAAACAGTTGATCTATCCATCAACTAGTTCAGTTCATGTGACACCTCAGCCAAGGCACAAAATAGAGCGCCAGCACAACCCTGGGGACTAATTTTCGCGAGCGCCGAAAAGCACATTCAACCATGCCGCGTAGACACACCCATCCCCCTTTCCTCATTCCCTTAGGATAAGAAATTGCAGAATCTGGCAGCGCCATTCAGAACATCTGGAAAATTATTGTCACACACCAACTGTCAAAAAGGACAGTGAAACTGTGGGGAAAAAAACTGGAACAGGAAAAGTGAAGAAGGAGGATGCCCTACTTTGGCCCTCTGCCGCCCATCATGGTGATAAATGTGGTCTTCCCTGAACCTGCACAGGCACAGAGATCATACTCTTAGCAACTACCAGACAACACAATATATGAGAATATACTTAGTGCGCATCATGCATAATAGGCAGTGCAGTGCAGGCACAGGACAGACACAGTGCTGACAGACACAGTACATGAGTGGTTCTGGTGTGGTACAGCAGTGGTACAGGCATGGTACAACATCGGGTACAACACAGATGCAGTACCAGTGTTGCACCAGTGTGGAACGTCAGCAAATGCAAACAGCAGCAGGTGGGTGCAGGGCACTATCAGACAGCATCAAATTCCATGTTCATTGTGCAACAGTGGATAGCATGACATGCAAACAAGTGTGCAAGGCGACAGGCCCAATCACAACGTGGCATGTGTGTTGTTCTCTGCATGAATGTGTGGCAGGCAGGCTCAACAATGGAATGTGGTATGTGTATGTCTCGTGCTGGTGATCTCAACAGGGGCATGAGCACAATGGGCAGAGAGGGATGAATCCCACTGTCAAAATCACAACAGGGATGTGATGACCACATTCGACAGCAACGCACAGAGAACTGTAATATTGATTTCACAAAAGGTACCAAAATTGTCAAAAAATGAAGCAACCACCCAAAATGTGCAAAACGTACCTGAAGGACCCATGATAGCCAGCACTTCTCCAGGAGACACCCCCCCGCTGATGTTGTTGAGAATCTGTAAGGAAGCACACACAGGTCAAGGCTAGTCAGCGTTGTTGGATGAGCCCTCTAGGTATAACCAAATGCACTGGATGCACATGCACAGGCCTCAGCATTTTGGCAGCAATGCAACTGTTTTGACACAAAGACCGCACTCACAAAGGAGCTAAAATAAAGCCCCGGGTTTCATCAACAGTTGCTTTCAGGGCAAAACAGGCAGGATCGCTCCAAGGCACAGCAGGCTTGGAGTACAACTTGCATGTCTCCGAGCATTTCCAAATCGCATTCATATCCATCGTCTTGTGCAGGACATGTCATTGCTTACACACTTGCATGTCATACTTATGCCCATCATATCGTACATGAGTGCACATTATATGTAATGCAGCGCATGAGATAGCCTTTCTACACGGCAGCACTCCTGCAAAATGGCGCCCAAACGCGTGGCCGCAAGCTCTCACATTCCTGCCAATTTTTCCCAACTTGCACCCTTTTCGCCCCTCCTCCTTCGGGTTTATGAAAGCGATGCTCGCCCCTCCCACCGCAAGAGAACCAGGGGCCCGAGCACGCCGCGGATTTCGCACCACGAGCCTCGGACGCACCGCAGTTCGACCAACGACCTGGGCGCAGCGCGAGCGACGGCGGCGACAACCCCCCCAGAACCCTCGAACAGGCACGGCAAGGGATGACAGCCATCCCGCCCCATCCCCACCAACAGCCACATCACCTCTCAGGAACCCCGCATGAGCCTGGCCCCGTGCAACTCAGCAACTCAACAATCAACAACGG
Organism: Ostreobium quekettii; assembly: GCA_905146915.1. Classification (NCBI taxonomy): domain Eukaryota; kingdom Viridiplantae; phylum Chlorophyta; class Ulvophyceae; order Bryopsidales; family Ostreobiaceae; genus Ostreobium; species Ostreobium quekettii. The sequence goes on along the minus strand of CAJHUC010000636.1, from coordinate 47,728 downwards.
CGACTGCAACAACCATGACGGTCAAATGCTCCCCGCAAGCCACCTAGGGTCAAAAGAGCGGCAAAGAAAACAACCACGCACCTGTTTCTTGCCCCCGTTCTCGCCCTCCTCCCCCAAGAACATCCCGCTTAGGCTGCGACTCAAGCTGGTCACCAGCCCCGGCGACGCGAAGGACCCCGGCACCCACCCGCAAACACCCGCAAACCGGATGCTCACACGCTCCCCAGGGGGAACGGGCTCGAGCAGCGATCCCCCGAACGGGCCCAGCCTCAATGCCGAGTCGCCGTTCGGCGGGCCAACCCGGAAGGCGCTGAACTTGGCCGCAGACTCGCCTGGCGGGGATTCGAAGTCATAGCCCGCCGCCCCGACGTCGACGCCGGCGGGGATGCCCTCATCGATGCCACAGGCCGGCTGGACGCGATGTCCGGCCGGAGTCGAGTCCGCAGCTGGCCTCCTAATAGGGGCATCCGGCCAGGCGCCGCCAAATTCGAGATCATCGTTGCCGTGCGCCATCTGTACCTCTCCCGGATTCGAAAATCCGAAGAGTCCACACGAGTGGCGTGGCGCGCCTTGGAATAGATCAGCCAACTCGAAAGATGGCTCAGCGCCGATCGCGTCGGCAGCAAAATGAGTTGGACTGGATCGGCGTGGGCGGAAGGAGAAGGGTGGGAGGTGGGGTGGGGGGGGGTGGGGGCTGCGTGCCGTGCAGGTTTGGCGGCCACCCTTGGCTCGGCGGTGGCCACGCATATAAGCAGGCGGTGACTGGTGCAGGTGGAGCGGTGAGTATGGCTTTACGGAAGGGTTTGGAACGGGCGGAGGCGCCGGGAACGGGCCGGGAAGCCACCAGCAGTTGGCGGGTTGGGCAGGATCTCGGGATCGAGCAAGAGCAGGGAGGGCGGCTATGACTGACTGGGGAAGCCTGTGTGTGAGGGAGTGGGGAGGCGCCATTCCGCGCTGTCGGCTGTTGGTTGGTCGCTCCGAGCAGGGCCACCCACGACAGCAGCCCGTGGCTGTGTCCCTTCTTCGCTGAGACTGCGCCCTTTTGCAGGTGGGGGTGGGTGTGAGAAGTGGGCGGGGCGTTTTCCGCGCTGTCGGGGGCTGAGCTGGGCGGTGGTCACTCCGGGCGGGGGCCGCTGCGACAACAGGTCGAGGCTGTGTTTCCTTTTTGCTGAGATTGTGCCCCTTTTGGGGAACTCAGGATCAGGGAGTAGGGATACGACTGACGGGGAGAGGCTGTGTGTGAGGAGGTGGGGAGGTGGCGGCCCGTGGCGCCAGCTGTTGGCCGAAAGCCGCCCACTGGTCACTCCGCTCGGCCGAGCGGGGGCATCCCACGACAACAGGTCGTCCGTCTGGCGGTGATTTTCGAGCTGGGGCTGTGCTCTCTTTCGGCATTGGGGGGGGTGCAGGGTAATGGGCGGTGCCTGGTGGGCACTGCTACTAATAAGGAGATGCGCTTTCGGCAGAAGGAGTGCGCTGCTGACAGGATGCCCTGCTCCCAATTTCCTCGTTTGGGGAGAGCGGTTTTTCTGGCAAGCGCGCTGCCAACGCTGGGCTTGGCAATTGGCAAAGATCGTCGTATGCTGACCTTTGCTGTGGCAGACACCGACGACGGGCTGCAGAGCGTTGTTCTGCGCGCCCCTCAATGGCTGTTGGAAATTGAACGTGAATCCTGACACAGATTGACCTGTCTACCAGACAAACACTGTGCAGGCATACTCCTCAGATACATTCCTAGCGCGCATTGTGAATGGCTTCACACTACGCATTAGCAATGTGACTTGTTAGTAATGTTAGTAATAGTATCTGATGACGTAAGCTAGGGTATGTAATGTTGGTAGTTTTATTATGACATAAACCAGAGCGTGACAAATCGCAGCGCCTTCACCCCACCTGGAGGTGCATTGGCGCTGCGTCAGCGATGGCAGCGCAACTTCTGTCTAATTGTAATTATTTGTCATAAATGGTGCACCATTTACAGATCGACAACCGAGTTTGCCGTCAGTATCCGTGGGCTCGGCCGGCAACCTTGGACATCGTCCCCCCTCTGCGTCCTCCGTCACCAAACGGTGACGTGATGCGCCAAAAAACTCTGTAGCGGCTGAACGTGGCTCCGTGGCCAAAGGTCCCCTTTACGCTATGATTCAGGGCTCACTGGGGCGGCATGACTGTATGGAGGGGCACGCCAGCACCAGTACGTGTGCAACCGCACAGGCCGATCTGTGCCTGGACGTTTCGTACAGGCCTGCAAGCCTGTACGGGTGTTGTCCCAAGACGGCACAGGACGATCCGTACAGGAAGGGCAGGGACAGTCCTGTGCGGTACGGGATGAGACAGGTGCGGGGGGTGGAGGCGAGCAGGCCATGCACTTGGCCATCAAGTATGCACTAACACGCTTGTAGGTATTCAAGAGCGCACTGGTAATGTCTTGCGGTGCTGTCGTGTCAGGGCAGCAGATCACACAGACCCCCGTCCAGGATTGGCTGCTCTTGTGTCGACAGCGTCGTGGTAGTTTGTGACGACTCCAAAATGATGGAGCCCCACTGCAAGGTGTTGCAAGGAAAATATTGGAACCGATGTATAACAGTATCGTGCCGCCGTGTCAAGCGTCACATTGGCTGACTGCCAAGGCAAAAAGATTTGCACGTCACACACAGTTTCGGTCTTGAATTGGTTAAATAGACAAACAATAAGGCCAAACTGCTGAAAGACACCAAATTGATGAAATCGTGCATTCTTCATGTAAATGGTTCTTAAATGGGAGGAAATCCCGCCGTTCAAACATTACTGCTTATATTTTTGCCAGCTTTCGCTCGAAATACCCCGAGATATCAGCTTCCATTCATCGACGGTGCATTCCAACGTGCAACTCGGCCAATCCATCCGCAAGTTACGAAACGATGAAGCGCAAAACTCCTTTTGCACAGTGATTGTACAAGATATAGTGCTGACAAACAATAAAAATAATGTGCGGACAATATTTTGGTCTCAATTTTCCTCAATTTCTCAAATTTACTCAATTTTCCTACGAACACTTGCCCTGGAAGACGCTGTGCAATCCTCATACTACAACATTGGGCGTTTCAAAGCTTGCGGGGTCCATTTTTCATTTAAAGTATCACGATTGGTTTTTACGTTTACGTTTACGTTTTCGCTTCTACGTTTTTACGCGTAAAAACGTAAATGTGCAAAAAGGCCTAGTTTTTCGGCCATTTTTACGTTTTTGCGGCTCCATGGGACACCCAGGCTACACGATGAAAGTTGCTTGCAATGATCAGTCCTCCGCCATCTCCAGCACCCAAAACACAATGTCCACCTCGCCTTTGGCAAGGGCGATAATAGCGCTTAACAAAAACTCGTTTTCTTCCACTTCCAGGGCATCCGGCTGCCACTCTCCACACTCCATAAGTCTGTATGTACTGTCCTTATGTGCACCGGACAGTTTTTACGTTGTATTTACGTATTTTTACGCATTTTACGCATTAAAACGTGAAAACTATTCTGCGGGTAAAAAATCAAATACGATCACTTTTTACGACGCAAAAACCAATCCTAGAAAGTATAAGAAACGGTTTTTGAAGCCTTGCCAATACAGGCAGACGGGTGGCCATGAATCAAGCTCAATACCTAACGTACTTCAGGCCGCATGAAGCGCTGGTCCAATATCATTGTGAGCCAGTACCACCTGTCTGAAGGTTTGCCAGGCCACCGTACTCACAGAGCACAAAATTTCCTCAATGGAGCTCTGCAAGCACCAGCATGAAGCACTCGCCGCGGTGTTTACGGCGAGGTTGATTGACAAGAGGGTGCTAGGATGAAAGTGCGACATTTTGCGTCCTGGGCCTTATTTATCAATATCAAGCACATCCAGGTACATCAGGTGCGTTAGCGTGGCGAGCGTTTCAGACTGACCCTGTGCTAGATGGCGAGCGTAGTTCACCAGGGAACCTACTTTACCAAGAGCGAATGTTGCTGCTTGGCAAACTCCGCTTCCCATGGTGTCAAAGCGTCATCGCGTCTGCGGCGCATGCCTTCTGCTTTCCCTTTTTTAATTATGCCCATGCGCTTCAGGGAACGCAACACTCCACTAGAAAGAAAAAGGACAAATACCACGTGTCCAAACGTGTACCAAATACACGGTTTGGGTTATTTCCGTGCTTTTAGCATGCAGAACACTGACGAAATACTTATACATATGTTCGCAAAAGTGTTGTTTGGTCTTTTCTTTCTGGTGCTCAGAGTTTCGCTGTTGCGATACCCCAGGTAGGGACCGTGCCGCATGCACCACAGGTACCTTGCGTTTTGGCAGAGTTGCTGAGGCAAGGTGTGCCACCGATTTAAGTCGGGTATCCAATTCAGCCAATTATTTATCTGAATTTGGATAAAACATTCGTGGCTAGCAAACAGATGACTGATGCGAGCCATCGTCTGTGGCGCTCCCCATGACATGTGAGCAGGCTTGGTTTTTGCGTTTACGTTTACGTTTTCACTTTTTCGATTTTACGTGTAAAAAAGTAAATTTGCAAAAGAGCCTATTTTTACGGCTATTTCTACGTTTTTGCAGCTCCCTGGCGCACGCAAGTTACACGACAAAAGTTGCGTACAATGATCAGTCCTCCGCCATCTCCAGCACCCGTAACATAATGTCCACCTCGCCTTTGGCAAGGGCGATCATATGATGGGTGGCGTTTAAAAAAAACTCGTTCTCTGCCTCTTCCAAGGCGTCTGGATGCCACTCTCCGGACTCTGTAAATCTGCATGTATTGTCCTTATGTTCACCAGGCAGTTTTTACGTTGTATTTACGTATTTTTTACGCATTTTTACGCGTAAAAACGTAAATACGATCAGTTTTACGGCGTAAAAACCAAGCCTGCATGTGAGCATATGCCAAATCAACTTCGCGCTCAACACCCTAGGTAGGTCGACAATGGTTCGGCACGCAACAATGCTGTGATTTTGGGGACACCTGGCTCAGGCTCCTGGAGTCGAGAGTCGCAGAGATCACAGCCCCAGGCCGCTCGAATATCTCTCAGGGACTCCCGCGCTGGATGGTGTCGGGATATCGGCCCGTTTGGTGACGAGTCATCATTGAGAATGGCCGTCCTGTGGCCCAAAGTGTCGTCAATGGATACCAATTAGCAATGCTCAGGCCATTAATACATATCCTCCTTAATGGCGTGAAATTTTCATGCGACTGCGACACTGCGACACTGTTATCGAGTGAAACATATTGTAGCCATCCTCACTGACTACCGACACACAAAAATTTCTTCTTTGCAAGAAGTCTGCAATTGTTCTGGGAAATTTGCAAGGCAATCCCGCAGTGAATGCAGCACGTGAGCTTTCATATAATGCACCAAGTACTATTTACCGTAAACACATTTGGCCCTGAGGCTACGGCTGATTATCAAAACAATATTGTGCTAGTTCTGTTGATCTCGTTTTGAGCTTTGTCGCCCATCCCCACACGGATGCCTTCAGAGCGAATCGGTGATGTCTGTTTCTTCACAATTGTGCGTTCTGAAGTTCATGCTTTGCCTTGAACAGTTAACTTGTCGCCAAGTCTTCTCGCCCGAGTTTCAATCCCTTCTTTGGCTGCAGAGCACCTTGCAGTTCGGGAAATGGCCCAATAGCCGAGTCGCATGCTATAAACAGAAATTGTTTCGGCCATACCACATATTGCCGCCCACGCCCCTTCACTGAAAGAATGTATCGCAGTATGTTGCGCTTCCCCCGGCATTGTAACGCAACGTTCGGCCTTCTTTTGCGGAGCAATAATTAGAACTTGACGATGGCAAGAATATGTGGAGTGGCTCCAGCATCGGCACGAGGGACTCTGGCGTGCTCGCGGAGGCTAGCGGCCCTGGAAGTATCATTTTGCGCATTAAGGGCAGTCATATCATCGAACTTTAATTACGCTCGCCTGCGTTTTTTAAAGTGAGCGCATACCACGTATTTGTAAATAACAAATACGCATACTGAAGATGCCTACATTCATCAAATCTTCAACGGCGATCATGCGATGTGCCGTGTCACGTCATCTTCACTTCATCTTCTCATCGCCACTTCATTCACGAAGCATATTAACCCTTGCGCATAGAAAACTAATGCTTGGCCCTTTTTCGCGGAGATATGAATAAAAGTGTAAGGGTGTGGGAGAGAAATGCGGCCAATATAGTAAGGCTCCAAGAGGGGCTGGGTTCCCCGCGACCCGCGACGCTGTTGCGTGCCCACGCTGCACCCAAAAGCCGTCTGCAGATTTGCAGACGATTTAAATTGGATTTAAATCGGCTCTACCGCGGCTAAACTGGCCCCAACCGCGACGCGAGGGTTTCTGGATTGCCCGGCGGCATCTGGCGGCCACGGATCCGAGAGCCGCTGCGCCGGTCGAACTGGGAGGATAGCCATTCTGGTGGCGCCCAGGTGGCAAAAGCAAGGAAACACATCGGGTGGCACGTGAAGCGGTCGCAGGGATAGGAAATGCCATCTAGATGGATGAAGATCTTCACCCGGATACGCAGCCGACCGAAGGCGCTCTTGCCACCACTCTTGCCGATGTGCCAATCGATTCCCCACCTCGTACCCCTGACCCGATGAGGCGACATTCCGAATCTGATCATCAAATCATCTGATCATCATTCAAATCTGATCAATCTGATCATTCCGCATCTGCCTGCGATCCTCCAACGGCGCGCTGACGTTGAAGGTGCCAGCAGCATGCGGAGTGGGGGGCACTGTCGTGGAAGGTGCCAACACCTTGCGTGTGGGAGTCCGGTCGTGCCTCGCCCCACCGGCTGCATTCCCTCTGTTCGAATCTGCTCCTCAATTAGCGCCAGTCTGCGCCTCTGCTTGCGCCGACACGTCACTGGGATTCTCGGAACCAGGCTTGGTCTCCGCGTTTACAGCTCCATTTTCGCTTTTACGTTTTTTACGCGCAAAAACGCCCAAATAGAGAGACAGCCATTTTACGGGTTTTACACACGCCCAGATTACATGATAATGCGCTAATCCACGATCAATCCTTCACTCACTCCAGCAATGGCAACGCATCAGGTCACAGCTAGGTCAACAATTGTTGACGTTGCAACGTTCCCGAGCAAGAGAAGATTGTTTTCCGCGTACTTCAGAGTGCCACTCCTCGCACTTCTCGAGTCAGTATGTACTGTCTTGAAGTACAAAGAGTAAATTTTTACATATTTTCACGGATTTTTCAGCGCAAAGAGGTAAATACCATTCTTGCTCGTAAATAGCCGTACATAGGAAAGTATCTACGCAGTAAAGAGCAAGCCTACTCGGGACCGTCCCCGGCGCCGGGGGGCGCGCGGAACATTTAGAGGCAGAAAGCCTTTTGACCCGCTGCTTGGGTCGCACGGCGCACGAGCACAGGAGGCTAGGAACTGGTCGGTTGCGCGTGAAACCTGGTATGCAGCTTCTGTACCCCACCCCAGGCAAGCAGGACACAAAGCGGAGCGCATAACCAATCAAGTAATACTTTGGCAGAAAAATGCGGAACAAGAAGCGTAACGGTGAAAACCTCACATGCGGAAGGTTTTGATATATTACGGTGTATGGATACAAGCGTCATTGATACAAGCGTCATTCCCTACGCTGTCGCGAACCTTAACCACAGCATCATCGCCCTACGGCATGATGAGATGTCACAGTCTGTGGTAAGCATTCATGACGGTGAACGGCTGTAAGCATCCGACAGGTAAAACATACCAAAAATTTGCATGCAGAAGCGCGTGCATGGCAAGCATGTGATTTGGATGTCTCCGGGGTCATTATCTTGCTGGTGAGCCGAGGCACCTCATCTGTTGGTCGATGCACCGCAACGCTGGAATCCCCTGCCTAAAGCTGGCCTCGACAAGATAAATGGTACCGTTACACCTTTTTGGTGATGACGGGTGTGTATATACCCAAAAACGCTTTTGTGTCCCAAATCCCTCCATGTTATGTGCTCACCACACGGGGGAAGAACACATGGCTGCATAATTGTTGTGGCGAGCCCGATGCAGCGCAATGCAAAAACCTGTCAGGAGTGCGGTCAGACGACTGTTGGGATCTAACTCTCATTTACCCATGGCCTCCCCACCTCAAAGTCAACGATTCCCGAATATCCGTGTCACATGTAGAGCCTGATCTCCTTTCATCCCCCGAAGGTGGGAATAGCCGACAAGGTCGACAGTAGTTTGAACACGTCGTCCATGGCCCGTACATGTCACATCAATTTCAAACAACATTTTGAATGTGTTTCACACCTCATTGGCAAGTTAGAATAAGCAACAAGATATGCAGTCGCAGAACGTAATTTCATCCCAGTTTTCCTTGGGTTGTTTGGAAATAATCGAGCAGCACTGGGGTGAAGCTAGAGTCTCCAACTGCATTGTCCAGTTCGCAGCATGTCACGCGGTCCGCAAGGGAGCGTCAATCCTCAGCCAGGCCTTATTTTTGCGTTTGCGTCTTTACGTTGACATCTGTACGCGCAAAACGTAAATTTGCGAAGGAGCTATTCTTGCGGCTATGTTTGCGGCTATTTTTGACTTTTTGCGGCTCGCTGTCCTGCCCAGGCTGCACCATGAAAGTCGCGTACAATGATCAGTCCTCCGCCATCTCGAGCACCCGAAACACAGTGTCCACCTCGCCGTCGGCAAGGGCAACGGCGGCATGCAACAAAACTTCGTTTTCTACCCAATCCAGCGCGTCTGACCGCCACTCCCCGGACTCCCCCAGTCTGTACGTAGTGTCGTTATGTACACCGGGCTGTACGTACGTTGCTTTTACATATTTTTGGGCGATTTTATTCGTAAAAACATAAAACTATTTTTGCGCATAAAAACGCAAAAACGATCAGCTTTGCGGCGCAAAAACCAAGCCTGTCCTTAGCGATGAACGAGCAGTACAATGGCCACATTAGACTGCTCGTTCCTCATTAGACACTGTTGTTTGTCGCTGTCCATACTTCGGCATTGCATGCCACTTTATGATGCTAAATATTCCGTCCTCGCAGCACCTCGGGCTGCCTCAGGGCCCTCACAATCTTGTGGAAGTACACAAGGCTATTCCTGAATCAGCGAAATGAATTTATCGATTTAAGAGATTCTTTCTTGCTTCTAATGATTTTCCATTCGGCACGGCTGCTCTGCGGCGAATCCAGTCGTATCAAATGCACGTGCAGCTAAATGAAATTTCTGAACCGTCTTCTTAATTCTCCAACGAACATTGGTGCGTCCAATCTGACATCTGCGGTGGCAGCGTATTGGGATTATCCCATTCAGGCTTGGGCTTTACGTTTACGGCTCCATTCTCGCGTTTGCGTTTTTACCCTTAAAAATGCGTAAATAGAGAAACGGCCATTCTTACGGCCATATTTATGCCTACTTTCGGCTCGCCGACAGGCCCAGATTACATGATGATGTCCCAACCAACGATCAATCCAGCACTCTCTCCAGCACCGGCAACACAGCGCACACCTCGTGCTCAGCAAGCGACGGCGTCCCCGAGCAAAAGATCGGTTTGTGCATACTTCAGCGTATCTACACGCCACTGGACTCCTGAGGCTGTATGTGCTGTCTTTAAGTATATGGGGTCTATTTTTACCCATTTTTGGGCTATTTACGAGGCAAAACATGAAAACCATTTTTGGGCTAAAATAGCGTAAACAGGAAAGTAATTACGCCACAAAGACCAAGCGTGATCCCATCCACCGAATCCTGCAGTTGCTTGCTCTTTCTGCCCATATGAGTGCCAATAAGCATACGCGGCCCGCAAGTATGTCGAGTGAAGCGCAAACAACGTCGACACATTACTGGAGCAATCATACAATTGGTTTGCCCCCAAAATTAACCCTGTCGCTGAATTCCCGCTTTGGTGGCAAGCTCTTCGTTGAAGCAGTGTTTTGTGCGATTCAGGAAATGAGGGCACCTTGAAGCGCTCGTCATCTCAGTTTCCATAAAATTAACCAATTCCGGAACGCCATGCCGTCATGCCTACCAGCATTGCTGCACTCATTCAAAGTTTCTCGAAGCGGCATCTCCCCGTTCCAATGCGTCGGCCGCGTTTCCCTGGCTGAAGCTTCCAGAAAAAATAAATCATGCACTCCGGCACACACACTGTTGTGTTCCTCCCCGTTAAAATACCGCACATCACCGAGGATGCTGCCAAAACGACACCTTCAATGCCTTGTTCCTTGGTGGGCCGGCGCCTCCTGGTCCACGGAGGGTCGCCATCGGAGCTATCCTGCCCCTGGAAAGAGAAGTTGCGCACCGGCTACATTTTTTTTCTCCCCTTCTTCACACCCTTGCGCACCGGTGGCCCCGTTTGGCGCATAGCCGAGGAGTGGACGGCAAAGTGGACCGACGGGGGCGATGTGCCTTTGAGGAATGCTTCTGGATTCCCAAGCGCATCTGGTTCGCCTTGGTTTGCCGCAGGAGATAGCGCTGGTGCGAAGGTGTCAGGTTGGTTTGCTGACAAACGCGGGCTTGCTTGGAAGCCCGGGGGCAGCCCTCGTTGCGGCCCCTGCCGGCTTGAGAGGCAGCGCCATCCAGTGGACTGGCCCTCGCGCGGCGCCAGCGAACCATGCTGCTCCAGATTTGCCGAACGTTCGCGCATTTCGCACGCTGTTCGCCACGCACCCAGCCAGGTTTTCAGCGGGCGAGGTCAAAAACCCATCCGCCCGCGCTATTGCATGCTGGGGTGCCTTGACTCTCCCGCCAGCGCCGGTGTGGGTAGGCCGGGACCTTCGCGCTGCCCCCGATCCATTGACATCGCTGCTCGTGGACGTGAACCAGGATCAGAACGTGGTGTCTCGCACTGTGGCGAAGCTGCAATATGCAACGGGTGGAGATCAACGAGACAAACTGCGATCTCTGGGTTTGTTGGGCGTTCCATAGGACGACCAAGGGGGCTGTTCACTTGTCGACCGACCGCAGCGCGTTGGAAGTGATCGAGAGGCAGGTAGGAGCACCTGCGGCGCGAGATCAAACCCGCGTCGCGCCCAGCTGGGAGGATGTGCCCGTGACTGAGGGAGGGTCGGTGGGGCGTGGCGAGCAGCCCCTGGGACTGGTTTCCCTTGCGGGTAGGCATGATGGGAGTCGAGAGGTGCAGGGCAGTAGTTGCACCCGGGGAAAAGTCCGTTTGCATCGGGCTTACAGTGGGTTGAGGCCGTCTTGTGTCATTTGGCCATTTCCTTCTCTTGGGCCTACTTCGAAACTTTCTCCGTCCACTCGTTCGATCTGGGGATCAAGCAATATCAGTTCATCATCATTGATGTCCATCGCCTCTTTGCTCGGGTTTCGGATCCCGGTCTGCAGACACCCATACCAAACAATGATAGTACCAAGTGCGTATGTGGAGAACACCAAAAGACACCGAAATGAGGCATTGCTTTGCAGGGATTTGCAGCGTCTTGTTCATCCAATGGAGAGCCAGATTCCGCTGGGTTTGAGAGATTATCACAGCAAGTTCGGGGCCAGTGGGGTAACCATCTGTGCACTAATGCCAGCCAATTTGATATGCATTTGGGGGACGTGTGGGCGGGCAGCCATGAAAAGACACGGGTCATGTCCCTTGAGCAGCTCAAAACTGTGCTGAAACGCATAGCACCAGAAGAGGAAGTTGAATTTGCCTTCCGTGTGGAAACCATTGCCCTTCATGGCGTCGGGTGGGACTTTGCCACCAACATCACAACAGAATATGGGCTGGGTGCTGGTCTACTGGGCATCACTGCATGTGGGACTGGCAAAACTACATTCGACTGTTGCACATATCTGGCTGTTCCCAAGGCGCGACATATCTTTGCATATCCAGATCGGGCAGAAAAAATGTACAAGTGGGCAGTGCAACATTGTCGGCACAATGGAAAGCCAGTCTTCAAGCGAGGGTGGTTCCTGGTGACTGAGGCCACGACGGCGTCGCACATAGCTTTGCTCTTGTCACGTGAGGTTGAAGTTCATGAGGTGTGCTGTGGAGGCTTGTTTTCATGGATGTGGAGAAGCTTCAGCTCGCAAAGGTCAGCCGTACCTACAGAAGAGGAATCTGGGCCTAAGTTGTACGTGCTGATCAGAGAGCAAGAGGGCACGTGCGCTTTGAAAGTGAAGAATAACAGGAGAATCGTACCGTCACGGGACTTCAAACATCCTGGATTCTTCTGATGATGATGGAAGTGTATGAGCCAGCAGAAGAGATGAAACAAGACGACTTGGAATGGGACAGTACCTCGGTGTGAAGCGGAGCAGCTTAAATGTTACATGAACAGAAATTGCTGGTGGCCTACGGGAAGAAGAAGGAAATGTCGTAGTATGGTTCTTCCCCGTTGGGAAATGTATTTCTACATAATTCTGTACAATACATGGATGTGGAAAGCATGAGTCAGCAAGGCGCGTGTCATTGCACACAACAAGGGGAAGGAAACAACGAACCAGGTGAGAAACGTGTGGGTTGGAAGCACCACACCAAGCAGCTCCCACTCAAAACAGTGTCACCAGATCGCGGCAGATCTGGATCTTCTGGCGTGTCCATTCTGGCATCAGCATTCCTGCAACATTGTGCATCAAGCACCTGCCCTATGTGAACTGGTCCCTGGATTCGCCCCCCTTCTTATCGATGGCGGCAGAGTTGCATCTGGGTACGTGGTAACGGTCATGTAAGTTAAGGCAAAAGGAAACGAGAGGGGAAGGCTGGGGTCATGTCAGGACAGGAAATCGACTGCAGAGATTTCAGAGGAAAGAACATGTACATGTTGGGCACCAGGTTGTGAGACTCTCCCAACCAAGAGGCACCAGTTTTCAATGAATGTGTACTCATTCATAGCCGTTTCTGTGCTTAACGCAGCTGTAGAAAAGCTGCCTTCGATGCAATGATATCCCTGCGGTGCTGATTCTAGCCCCCCTGCCGTGCGGCAGGTATATGAGAGATGAATTCATTGAAAGAACATCTTCGGTGCCCGTGGGAAAAGTGTTAGTGAGGTTGGCGTGCCCAGTGAACGGCCAGCTTAGCCCGTTCCAGATAAGCACCCATCCATCTCTAGTCTTTTCAGAGTGGTTAAGTTATCAGGCTATGAGGCACAAGCATCCAGCTTGTCTGTGATAACGCTTTATTGGGAGTTTCCTGGAGGCACAGTTTGATGGAGTAACACGTGCCACTATAGCGCAATTTGGATGAGGGCCAATTCCCATAGCTTCTTGATGGGGAAGCAAGTAAATGGGAGCATTTTTTAATATATTAGGAAATGGCGTGAAAACGCGGCCAGAAAAAGGTTATTTGAACATAGAAAATAGCATTACAATGCAACTACATGCAACGGATAACGGTAAATGTATTCGAAACTACATGAAGTCGTGAAAGCAGCTTAACCGAACGTGGAGGCATCTTCCCTCTGAGCTTGAACTGGATCCATGTCATTGATTTTACATAATGTAATAAGGAAATTGCCAATAGAAAGTAAAATTCTTTACTTAAGATAACAAATTACTATGTTTATAGCATTGACTTGCGATACTCTGGAAAATTTCCAAATAACCTTTACTCAATCTTTCATTTCGTGAAGTTAACTGCAGTTAGGTCATTCAGTCTTAAATGCGCCCACACTGGTAAAAATTCGACCATTTTACACGGTGTAGAATTGCACAAAATCGTGTTAAAATAGTGTACAAATCGGGTGCTTCAGAGCACAGTTTTACACGATTGCTGAAATAGTGTAGTTTTCAATCTTGTGTAGTACACAAAAGTAGTCCACCTTACCACCATGGACAACACAACAAAGCACACGGTTTTACACGATTTCAACGGTGTACCTGCGGCAAATACATACTTACACGATCGGTACATGATGTTCACACGATTTTTACTCCATTTTGACACGCACAACACGGTACACGAATTTCATGACCGTGTACTTTGGCCGATTTTCTGCTAGTGGCATTTGCGTTTTCGAAAGTACGCATGTAGTAGTACATACAGAAATGCGTAGTTGCTCATTTGTAATACAAGTACCTACATGATGATGCCTGCCTGCTCACAGTCCTCAACGGTGCACGCAAGATCTATGTGGACATAGGTGTCACTGAGTCTATTGAATTTACCACAACAGTCATGAATCCAGACCACCGTGCCAACGCGCAGCGCGATGATCTTGTGGTCGACATTCAGGACTGTAAGCAGCTGTAAGCATACCGTATTTACCCGGCATTAGTAGGTAACCCCTATTAATATTCACCCCCTTCTTTGGGGGTCGAAACCACGTTAGTATCCATGACCCGGTGTTAGTATCCACCCCCAAAACAGACAGAAACGAGCGAAGGTGCGGATGGTGGCAAGGGAAGTTGGCGGTTGGCGTGGGATGGCGTTGCCTAGTCTGGACCAAACGGCGTTCCTTGTGATTTGCACATCGAGTGGACGATCGAGTCAGGGTGGATGCTGTCAAGGGAGAATTTGGAAGGGGGCCCGCAAAAGGCCGTATGGTTGACTAGCCGTCGTTGGTGCTCTTAGCGCAGGATCGCAAGGCAGCGGCCGACACCGCAGGGCACGATCAAAGAAGCAGTCGGGAGATCAAAGCCGCCCTAGTTTCTGGATTGTGTTAAACCACTCCCCGGCTGGCCAAGGCAGGTTCCGACCTGGCGCCTGCCAAGGGCGCCCCAAGGCCCAGCGCCCGGAATGCCCAAGCGACGGCGCTGGTTGGGACGGGTGCCGTTGCGAGACCCTGCTATGCAAAATTGCCTGCAAAATGCTGCGAAGGTAGGACCCATTCCCAATATACACATTGCACTGCCGCCAGGCCACAAACCCAATAACAGATCCCATCATCCTTCCCAGCCGCCGTCAGCCTGGGAGTACGCCACGTGTCTAGCCCATCGTCGCGACGTGGTGCCCCAGCGAGTCGAGACCCGTGTCAGTCCTCGTTCTTTGCATTGCAGATCTGCAATCTAGAGGCAAACTCGCCAGCATTCTAGCGAGCCCCTGTTGGCCCCAATTTCCAGTCGCTACCACCTGCCACCACCTGCCTAGTGCGGCCTCAAGTCAAGGCCGCCAGCTTCCGTGAAGAAGTTGACAACATCCCACAATAACATTGCCATTTTTGTGCATTTCTGGGCATTTCACGGCGTATTTGTCAAGAAAATGTCTACTCTTTGGGATCAGGGGTCCAAACCGCATAAGTATACATGACCCACTATTAATATCCACCGCTTATTTGGGGGTTCCAACACACGCCTGCTAATACCGGGTAAATATGGTATATGCGTATATACAAACAATTACATTCGTTTATATGGCAAGTGGAAAATACCAGAGATCTTTGGTATGTTTCACTTGCCATATAAACGAATATAATTGGTGTCCAGATATTGATCGTGGGCATTTTTGGGCACATTCTCTTGCTAATGAGCTGAGGCTCGTCATCTGTTGGTTGACGAAGCGCAAGGCTGGAGTCCTTTGCTTAAATTGCCCTCGACTACACCAAGGGGTATCCTCGCACCTTGTAGGCAGTGGCTGGTGTGTATGTGCCAAGGAGCGCTTTGCCCTCCCGCATCCCTCCGGCCCTCCCTCTTATCTGCTCAGCACAGGCACTGGTGTGAAAAAGGCCAGATGACATAGTCCTGACACGGTCTGCTCAAAATCCAACTGCGTACTTTGGGCAAATGTGGTCCCAAAATTACACAGTTAGTGCACACGTTGATATAGTTTCAACCATGTACCCTCAAACAACTGTGTAGAATACATGGTTTCCTAGGATGCACGGTTAAAACTGTGTCGATGTGTGTACTAACTGTGTAGTTTTGGGACCACATTTGCCAAAGGTACACAGTTGGATTCTGAGCAGACCGTGTCAGGACTGTGTCATCTGGCCTGGTTTTGCCAGTGACGGTGGGAGACATTTCTACATGATTGCTGTCCCGAACCTGGCGATGCAGTACAACGCGACCACCTGTAAAGAATGCGGTCAGACAAAATTTGGGTGATTAGCTCTCATTCACCCATGGCCTTCGCACCACAAAGTTGGCACTTTTCGGAGTTCCCTATCATCTGTGGAACCTAAGCCCCTCTCACATCAGAAAGGTGGCGATGGCCGGCCAGTTCGCGAATAGTGTGGGCATTTTATTCTCTCTCGGAGATGTCGTCTATGGCTCGAACATGTCACAGCCCTTTTATTATACGCTTTGGGAATGCTTCCTTGTTTATTTGGGCGAAGTTAGACTCTCCGTCTGCATTTGTTCACTTCGGAATATGTACTGCGCTCTCCCAAAGAGTGTCAAATCCTCGCCGAGGAATGAGGAGTCGAATGCGCACATTAGACTGCTCGTTCCTCATTGGGCAGTGTTGTTTGACATTGTATGTCTTTTGGCATGGGGTGCAACGCTTTCATATTCATGTCCGCGTTCTCAACACATCTCGGATAACCTCAGCCCTCCCAGTCTTGTGATAGAAGGCAAGGCTCGCCCATATCAACGGAGTGCGTTCCCAACTTTTGATGTCTTTGCTTCAAGAGAAACATCCAGTTTGTTTAGTTTTGCATGTTCTGCATGATGCAGCTGTTCTGCGACAAATCTAGTTCTCTCGCACAGACGTGCACCTAATTGAATTTCGTCAGCCATTCTCTGGGGTCATTGTTGAAAATTGGTGCGTCCTATTTGATATCTGCCGAGGCAGTGTAACCGGAACACTCAATACAATGAATCAAGCAGTTGTTTGCGCTTTCTCTCCATTTGGGCGCCAACAAGCACATGTGGCCCGTGTTCGTGTCAAGTCTCTTTGGGATGCGCAATCAACAACCACACATTCTTGCTTTGCGCTAAACAGTGGAACTGTTGCTGAATGCTCCCTCTCAAATTGCAAGCTCTTCTGTAGCTAAAAAGTTCCTTTCAATTTAAGGAAATGAGGGCACCTGGAAATGCTCGTCATCCCAGTTTCGATCTAAATTACCCAGCTCCTCAACATGATGCCTACGTAGGCACCATCGGCATACCGACACCGCTGCCTTCATTCCAACTTCCCCAGGCCGGAGTTCCCAATTCCAATTCGTCAACCACATCTCCCTCGCAGTACCCTCCCCCCTACCATGAATCATGCACTCCAGTAGACACTGTTGAGTTGCTCCCTAACAACGTACGGTAGACAGCGGAGGACAACGCCCTTCCTGCATTGAGCATCAAGATTCGGTTCAAGAGCGCCGGTGGCATTGTTTGCATGTCTCCACGCAATTTTAAATAACCCCGGCGTTCTGCATCACACTAGTCGAAAACAGGCCAACATACACGGTTTGGAAAACCGTGTAGAAATCGTGTGAAATCGTGTTGAATCGTGCACTTATCGTGTATTCTATCCTATAAGAATAGGACCAAACCGTGTAGTAAAGATTGAGTGAGTGTGTATGATTTTCACATGTTTTGACACGGTTTTACACGATTTTTACACTGTTCGAAACCGTGTCTTTCGGCCGATTCTTCACTGTTGCCAAGTCGCTGAGCTGGTCACGCACCCCTGCATTGTTACACGGAATATGGCAGCGTTGTTGTAACCAGATGTGATCGAGCATTGTCCATAGCTGGACGCGCAAAGAGGTGATGAGACAATAGGAACTAAATTGAGGACACTGGTGAACGGACCGGATTTGCATTGGGTAGGCCGGGCCCTTCGGCTCTCGATCCATTTGCCGTCGCTGCTCGTCCATGTGAATCAGGAGCACACCAGGGTGAGGCCCACCCTGCCCCCGTGGGCATCTCAACACAGCTCATCATAAAGAGCGCATGATGGCGAGCCTCGTGGCGTTGCGCCTGTTCTTCTCAGCGGTGAAGGAGGCTGTGGAGCTGTCGAGCGGCCGTGGCCGGTCGGAAGGGCATGAGAGGGAGGTACGAGCACCAAGGGCCTGAGATTGAACATGGCATCGGCGTTCCGCAGAATGGGGTTGGCATCTGTGGGGCGGAGGAAGGGTGAGACGCGAGGGGCAGCGGCTGTGACTCTGTTTCGTTTGCGGGTGAGGCGTAAGATTTGTTACAAAGAGACAAAGAAACATGTCACAAAGGGCGCCCCCTTCTAAGCAAGTGCACGCGAGACTCTTTTCCATGCTGTGCAAGATGTTGTGGAGCCTCCGATGTGGGTGCGGGGACGGGAGTCAAGGGGCGGAGGGGCAAGACTGAACTTGGGTGTTCAGGGTGTTCTTCCCCGCGTGCTTTGATCCGGCAGAGATGACATGAACGGGCTGCCATGACAACTGGTGACAGGTAATCGTGCCATTGGCAAGTGGGCGCGGCCAGAGGCCAGCGATTCGGAAGAGAAAGAGGGACAGGTCGCTGGTACCGGACTCACAGACCGATTTGCAGGGGTGGTCATGGCTGAGATTTGCAATCTGTGAAAGAGACAGCACTGAATATCGGGGATTGGCGTGCTGCATCGTGGCTTCCACCCCATGGTGCCATTCCTGGGGTGTTCGCCACTTCTTTTCCTTGGGGTGAATTTCATAACTTTCTCTCTGCCTGCACGTTGGATCAGGCTCGAACCATGTCAGTGCCCCCAGCCCAGTGTTGTTATCCGTCGCCTCTTTGCTCAATTTGTGGGTGCCTATAAAAAGACACCAGTACCAGATAACAACTGCATCAAGTGTAGAGAAAACGTGAGAAACAAATGTAGCTGAAGTGTGGCATTGCTGTGCAGGACACACCAGTATCTTCTCATTTTTGTGGAAAACCACGACTCCACGGATTCAAGAAAATATCTAAAATTGTTTGGAAGCAGAAGCGTAGCCATCTGTGCACTAATGCCTGCCAGTTTGAGATGCAATTGGGGGACGTGTGGGTAGGCGGCCATGAAAAGACACGGGTCATGTCTGTTGAGGAGCTAAAAGCTGTGCTAAAGCGCACAGTACCAGAGGAGGAAGTTGAACATGCCTTCTCTGTGGAAACAATTGACCATCATGACGACAGGTGGGAATTTTCCACCAACTACAAAGGACAGTGTGGGATGGCTGCAATAATCTTTGGCATCACCACCTGTGAACTTGGCTTTACTGTAGTTGACACTTACACATATCTGGCTGTTCCCAAGGAGCGACATCGCTTTGTCTCTCCAGATCGAGCAGAGGACATGTTCAAGTGGGCAGTGCAAAATTGTTGGCACAGTGGCAAGCCAGTCTTCAAGCGAGGATGGTTCCTGGTGACTGAGGCCGTGATGGCTTCGCACATATCTTTGTTCATGACGCGGATGATTGAAAAGAAACAGGACTGCAGCGGAAGACCACTCTCAAGGCTGTGGCGCCACTCCAGTGTGCAGGGGCCAGCAGAGTCTTGGGGAAGGGATGCTTGGCCTGAACTGTACGATCTAATGACAGAGCAGGAGGGCACATGTCTTGTGAAAGTGAAGAATAACAGGAGATTCCTACCCTCGCGTAAGCTTGAAAGTCCAGGATTCTTCTTTCGATGATGGAAACTAAGGACAAGCAGGGATGGAAGCAAGGTGACTTGGTATGGGACTGAAGATGGAGTGAAGTGGATAGGTGGATAGGTGGATGGATAGGCTAGATTTTATCTTGATAGGAAGTGTTGGTTCACAAGGAGAACAGTTGAGTATCAAAAGTTGCTGTTCTGCATTGAGAAAGGTATTTGGTACATTACTTTGAGCTTCAAGGGATGGTGTGTAGGGCATTTGTCAGCAGAAAACCAGTCAGTGCACAGAGCAATGATCAGAGGTATGAAAAACTGAGCCCAGTGTGGATAGGGTGGGTTTGGAAGTCTGGCACCAAAATAGCTTTCTTTCAGGACAGAATCGCTGGATTGAGGCACATCTTGAGGCATACCTTCTGTCATGCTCAATCTGTTGGCATGGCACATGCGGGATCATGTACCTGCCCCAAGTGGCCTGTTTCTTAGATTCGCCTGCCTTCTTATCGAGGACAGCAGTGTTCCATCCGGGCACAATTTATGTCAGCAGCCCTGTTAGTTTACACAAAGAGATGAGATGTGAGGGCTGGAGTGTACAATTAGGCCACCAGATGATGGCTGGCACGAGCTCAACCACCAACTTTCTGTGAATTGGTGATTCGTGGCCGTGTCTGTACTTACAATCCTGTGAACAGCAAGACTTCGTTGCAATGCTCTCCATGTGTTGTGGATTCTAATGCCTCTGCCCTATGGTAGGATGACGACAGTCGACTTCATTGCGAGAACATCTGAGGGTGGGGAGATGTTGGCGACTTTGCTGCGCTCTGTGAGCGGCAATCTTGGCCTGGCGGTCCAATGCCCGTCCATGCCTGCCCTTCCCACTTTGGGATCCCCAAGAGGGCAATTGACGTTCTAGAGCCCAAGGACGTCCCTTGTACATGACAAGCTTGACTGGGCAGTTTCCTGTAATCGCTGCAGTTTGAAAATGTAATACGTGCAATTGCACAGCCAAATTGCGGCGTTTCTCATGTACAGTTAGCGACTCTTGTTAAGGATACGGTGGAATACTTGTGTTCAACATATGCGACCTCTGTGGTCAGGAATGCTACAGTACACTCGCACCTATACTGCACAATTAGATGCTCGGCGCAGCGAACGGGGTGCCGTCACCCGCCTAAATAATATGTTTGCGTCAGCCGACGTCACGCTGGGCGGGGCCTGGACCTAGAGCTCATTCCCTCGGGTTGTGCACAACCAGAGCCCAAGTGATACGCCCAAGGGGAAGAATGGCTAAGGCCGTTTCAGGGAAGAAATGGTCAACTAAGCAGAGTAAAGTAGCGAGTTGTGCGCCATACTTTCCAGCAATAGCGTTGGCTATATGTGTTTTGTGTGGTATCACCATCATCAACTGACAGACTGGCACGACAGCAGCACAATCCTGACGGCCGTCCGTCGGACGTATGGTATGTACAAAACGCAATTGGAAAATGCGCACCATGTCGCAATGACTGAATTATGAGCAGCGTGTGAAAGGGTCTTCTGTTTGCTTGGCCCACATCCCAAATGGACGAAGAAGGTACGTCATCTGTGCTCACGCCTGGCTCATCGCGTCCGCGCATTCCTTGGCAACTCCCCATCCACGGTCCCAACGAGCCTTATCATATGGAATGGATAGCCACTGCATCGCGCCGTGCTCGCGAGTAGCTGGATGGTCGGCTCAACTTCGCGAACCCACTGCACTCGTACTAGTGGGTGTTGCGCAAATTTGCATTTAAATTAAGTTGCTCATGCACGTCGCCTTTGTCCGCGTGATTGCAGCCGGAGCGTTGCAAAGGAAAGTGCACTTTGGGGATGCATGGCACATGGTGTTATACATTGTACATTGGACTCCGTGCAGAATCTGTTCGTCATGTGTGCTTGCTCAAAGTTGTTGCCTCTAGACTACTTTCCGCGGTTCCACTTTGGTTCGTGTTGGCATTCATCTGGAGTCCATGCACAACAGGCAAGCCTGAGGTGCAATGACCCTGAATCACATTGACTTCATCGCTTTTCCTCTTACCACCTGTGGCAACCGTGTGAAGAGGCAAATACGTTGGGCAAAACCCAAGCTACATCAAAGAATCGCCAGGTAGCTTTCCCACAAACGATAATTTGGAATAATAATTTGGGGAAATTATGAAATTAAAAAACTATGAATTCAAAATTATGAAAAGTATTTTGGAATCGTAGATTCAGGAATTTGGGCGGCCTGCAGCTTTGCAACCATGTAGACCTGCGTTGTGCGTTTGCAGTTGATCACAACATTCGGCTATGTCCAAGGGGAATCTGTTAGGCATTATGTTGTGCACCAGTTCTTATTTGGATATATTTATGATATATTGTTTATGCTTGCGTGCCTTGTATTCGTCCCGGCCATTGAAATCGTTGGTCTTAACCCCACAATCAACGGAGTAGATAACACTGTTTTACTGCATACACATCTGGAAATTCGGCAGGCGTTGATGCACTGTTGATGAGGGTTGATGCAAGGGCGCCATTGAAAAAATGGCTCCCGATGCTGGTGAGCTGCCCTTGAAACAATGGCTCTTGGCGTCGGCGTTTACCAACCCTCCAACAAGGCATCTTAATGCAACATCCAAAACATGCAGTTTCCAGAAATGCTGCATCAACGATGAATTTATCAGCTCGGAGATGCACTCAGAAATTTCGCAGGCTTTGATGCACCATTGACAGGCCCTTGGATCAACGTTAACCTTCAGAGCTCTTGTCTGTAGAGCGGCGTTTATGCAATGGCCTGTCAATGTTGCATCAACGCCTACCAGATTTTTGGATGCACAGCAGCCTGATTGAATGAAGCAAATTTCGGGAAAGGTGTCGAGCACAATATTGAAAGTGGAATCGAAACGCAGCAAACCTTGTAACACCATGTTTCACCAACGCAATTAGAAATCTTACATGTCAAGAAAGAGTAGACAGCCATCAGCTCCTAATTTTGCCCAAGTGAAAATAGTTTCCAGAATTTGCTCCTAGTCAATCCAAGATATTGCCACAATCCAAAAGCTGGCATCTTGTTTACAAACCGCAAAGATTCACACAAATTCGGTATGACCAAAGCGCCCGCAAGTCAATGTTGCAATATCTGTGCGTAGGAACCCTAAACTGTCATGAAGCCTCGTTGAGTGAATGGTATCCATTTCATTGCCAGAAATGTTTATCCACACAATCCACGCGGTAAGTGACAATTCCACAAGTCGAGATAACAAAACCTTGCAAACTCGCTGGGCGGGCGAGCGTTGCTCCATCCAATGTTTCAAAAGGCTTTATTCAGAATCCGAGTAGATCAATTGGAGGCCGCTTCACATGTGCCAGGTCCACGTGCCAATCACTTACATCGGAGTAGGGACAAATTTTGTATTGATGGGGAGCGGACAGTATCAAATGCGAGGATAGACGCCATGTTTGCATAACGAAATATGTCAATAATATTAATATCGCACCGGTACCCATATCCAACGCATCAATGCAGAAGCGGCGGCGTTCCGGTTGCCTTTCATCGGTCCCTCCAACCACCATCACTAATGCAACACATCGTTGCGTATCTGGCGAAGGATGATATGCTCCGCTCTCCCGCCAACTGCGTCCCTATTGCTGTGCCGTCGTTTCCGCGCTTGCCGCCACCCTGTCTGGGAAGCAGAGGAAGGGCACAGCAGCATCGTTTCCTGGCAATCCGCAAGCCGCAGGTAACATGGATGTTCTACCGCTGCTCCTCGTCCCGTTGCATTGCTCCCCAATCCACTATATCTGGGTTTCCTGAGGGGCCGCCGTTGCTCTGGGGTGACTCGGTCGGGCACATCCGTGCAAGCGCGGCACTCCGCAAAAGTTGCGGTGGCTTGGCAGGTCCTGTGCGGCACGTATCTGGCCAATGTTGGCGCCCAGGGCTTGCCCCGGCGCACTCAGTCCCGTGCAATGCAACGAAAGCGTGCGCTCGCGTTTCCGTTTGGTGTTGAGGTGACTGCCGTTGTGATCCCTACGGGTTTCTGTGCGTCGTTGCGCGTCGTCTCTTCTCCCCTTGGATGTACCCGGATGTCTGCGGAGACATCCGCTTCTAGACGCCTCCGACTGGCACCGGGGCGACGCCAACGTCACCGCGCCCAGTGCCACGGACAGTCGATGACGCGCTTGCAGGAACTGTGCACGCGACCGCGCACGACTTCGCTGCGCCGTTGTTCACTCACGGTGGGTGACCCACCCAGTCGCGCCGCCGCCTCGTGGACTTGCACAGCCGCCAAGCCCACCAGGAAATGTGTGGCTGACGTGTACGCCCACTGCAGATGAAACAATGCGAGGTGATTGTGCCATTGTAAATAATGACGATAATGATGATGATGGTGATGATAATTGTGCCATTGGCGGCAATGCTTGAGGCAGTGGGCGGTGAATGTTGTCGATGCGGCAGATATTGTACCGTGATGTACCATGGTGTACTGGTCGCTCTGCAAATCTGTTGTTAGACACAGCATGTTTCGATTCCAACGCGCAATTTGCATTTGCGGCGCACTTGCTGCACTGGTGGGAAAGACGCAAATCCTGTATTAACCTTGTCCAGATGAGCGTGTACAATTGATGTAGGGTAGAACACACTGGCTGTAGCATGTGTACTTGGACCCTGGCCGCACTTTCCTTGCCCGCAAAATTCCATGCACCCTGACGCCAGTTGTAAGGAACATGGCGTTGGGAAATCTGTTGCACAGCAACGCAGGGTTTTTTGGCCAAGCACGACGTGGCAATTGGCTTACCGGTCAGGCACCAGCGCATTGCGTTGCTTTGCTGAATGTGATAAGTGCTAATACGCATGCATGTCACCCTGAAAGAATTTGACAGTGTGCCAACAGGCCACATAACGCCCATTCCAACACATCGCTAGGGTACCGTCATCTTGGCAACCCAAACAGTTCTCCTGCTGCCCAGCAGTCTACTCGTATGTCACACAGATAGGTCTTATCCCCTCCCCAGCTGCTGAAACCTGCGCCCATGTCACCATTCTCACCACACAGTGTGATTCTCACCACACAGTGTGATTCTCACCACAGTGATGTCACTGCCTGTCATGTATTTGGAAGCCATATGGTAGTTGTGATTTCGTCAACATATCCAGGGCCTGGCATGCAAATCGCTTCTAGCATCTCTTGACATTGGCTGTGATGTTGCGTGATTCTTGCTGAGGCACTGCTCCTTTGGACCTGTGGTTGACCATAAGACACATTTTAGTTTTGGGTCTCTTGGCCACCTGTGCGTAGGTTCTCCTGCCAGGAGTAAACAAATTGTACACTCGCAAACACTGCATAGACGCAAATTTGTCGCAGAATATCAGCTTGTCATTGTTGGGTGAAACAGATATGTTCACAAGCTGCAACATACACATTCAGAATGGGTGACAAACAGGTGATTGTTATTGCGTGCAACTTTAGAGCTGGAGACGCAAAAAGTTCGACTGGGGGTCTTGCGTTACCAACACCCTATTGAGACCAATGCATGCACAAATACTGACTGACGGTGGTGGGCGCATTGCATCATCCAATGATGGAGCCCCTTGGCGATTTGAAGGGACATAAGGCTTCAGTATACTCCATCCGATTGTATTATTCATGGCAGCACCAAGCAGGTGATAGCGTCCGCCAATCAATCAGCTATTTGGGTCACCGACTTGCATTGCAGTCATAGCGATAGAGTTAAACATAGATACAAGTCATGGCAGATTGCACTAGTGAACATTATTTGGGACTCACGCTTGTGGCTGAACATGCCCCTGAGACCATCGTCTCGCAAGTCAACAGCCACGTTCCACCAATAGACAATCTTCCATCAATGGCTGAATTGAAAACCCGAACGCCATGCTATGGTCACGGCCAAAACTATGTGAAGCCACTTACACCAATGTATTGGTTGGTGAGTACCCGTGTGTCCCCAATCATGCCATTTGTAACATTTTTGGTTCCATTGTGCTGGTTATTTGCATAATGCACTTGCAGCCAAAGGCAGCCTTCACTGGCTGCATCTGCGTGGGTGGGGGTGGGTGGGGGTGGAGGTGGGGTGGGATTAGGAGCGGTGGCAAAATATCATCGACATGCCTCCCTTCATGAATCAGTGCGCACATGCATCGCTTCAGTTTCCAAGCACTGGGGCGTCACATATAGTGAAGGAGCACAACAACTGCACTCATGATACATTCTCAATTGATGATGAGGCTTTAGTTTTCTTGATGCAAACTATAGTGCACTGCCTGTCACCGTTCTGCAATGTGCCTTGCTGTGCCCCATTCTCACACTTACTTGCATTTTGGATACACAAAGTGCAGTTACAACATATCCCAAATGACACTAAATGCAATCTTTCATCGCTTTCTTTGGCACTGGCCCTCCTATGGGTGCCGTTTTCTGTCGTTTTGTGTTGATAGCTTCTGGACTCTATTGCAAACATGATAATTAGATGGTGACCTTTGCTTGATGCATTATTGTGTTAGAAATGCAAGATGTTAAAGTACAATATGTTGGCTTTTAATGTTAGCAGAACTTCACAATAGACAATATCCCTAAATTTGAATTGAACATGTGCATGTAGAGAAACAGATACAGGGTCAAAATGTGCATAATTCATAATGAATTCAATCGATTTTTACACTCACTGTATAGTGTTGCTGTTTTGGCTCATATGCAGCAAGTACATTATTGCTAAAATTATCATCGTCAATTCCAACATTCGGGATACCGCCCACGACAACCACATCATCGCCTATGTTGTCATTATCAATTCTATCATTCATGTTGCCACCCACAACAAGTACATCTTTGCCCATGCTTTCCTTATCCATTGCATCGTCTATGCAACTATCCATGGTAACCACGTAATTTGCCATTATTCTCATCGATGGTAGCTCCACTACCATTGTCCAATTTGTCCCTATTGGCAATATTGATAAAGTTCTCCTTGGTGTTCTTGACACAGCTGACCATGGTTTTTTGGATGCCTCCACTTTTGTGGGAATCTTGCTTCCCCACAACTAGCCATAGATATTCCTTATTAGCAGCTTACCATGGTTGTTGCTTCCCGATAGCCTGCCATGTACTTTGCTTCCTGGCAGCCTGCTGTAGTGTATATACCATGGGGGATATCATAGTCACAATGTTGAATAGAATCAATGTCACACAACATTTCTTGCAGCCATCTTCCACAAAATTTGCCACTTCCTTCACAATCACTTAATGTATGGAAGTTGTGGTGGATTAGCGCATGTGTCTATGACGTTAGTCATTTTGCTAAAAGCAACACACACTTTTGGGATAATGTGTTTAGTGATTACACAGTGATTGAAATGCATGCATAGATGTCTTTTTATCATCTTGTTGATAAGGCCTGGATCAGGCATATGCCAAAGTTAGTAGGTCAATTTCAGATTGTTGAACAACATTGTTGTGGGTTATGAGACCTAGTTTTCCCTACTTAACTACAACATTGTAGTCATCCAGTTGAAGGAGAAGGGCTGCTCTATTGTTCAATGTTAATTTTGTACAATATTCTGCTAGTGTGTGCTTACTTGTAGTGGTTTATTGATCGCTTGACCAGCAATCTCAACCATCTTCCCTGCCTCAACTGAGGTGACAGTGGTAAAAATGCATTCCTCATTTGATATTTTTAGCAATGCATTGTGATAGTTGATCAAGGCAACCAGAAGTGAGTCAATAATGTAAGTCTACTGACATGTGCGGAGCATGGTTAGACTAACCCAAACTTGCAAAAAAACTAATATATATACTTCTTGAGTGTATAGTATTATTTGACACAAGACAAAATCCAATTCATCTCAGGTATTGTATGCATCCAATTATTGCCGAAGCCTTCTAGTCATGGGGGCATAGTCATTGCCATGTGTAATTTGTTTTGCCTTATCATAAAACAAGTGTCACTTGTTTTTTGTCAGAAGCATATGCATATTGGGGGCGGGCAAGACTGAGGGTGCGAGATTTAGTTGAGTTAATTAGTTCACTGACCTGAATTAATGCCCGCTCTTTGTGCTTTGTATCAATTTTGGGTCCCTGCATTCTATGGCAAGAAAAACGAAAGCTTACACTTTAGAAGCTTTACCAAATGAAAGCACTCAAACACAAGTCACAGGCAACTCATACAGTCTCTGATAGCCACAATCAATCAGAGTTGTAATATTATAATATAACGAGTTGCAAGGGCAAGCTTGCGCCAATGTGTGAATATGTTTTTCTTTAGTTGATTGTTTTTAATTGTTTTATTGCATTGCTTGTAACTGAGCCACAATCCGAGCTGTGTGTTAGGGCCCTATTGCACAGCCTCCATGACTCAGTGATGGCTGAGGAATGCTGCCCAAGTAACCCAAGGAGACAGACTAGCAGCACACCCAAGGAGCCCACCAAGTGACCAAAGTCCTCCAATCGGTTGCCCAACACAAGGGGTATTCGGCAATACATGGAAAATCCCCAATACAGAAGGCTGCCACTAAGAGAGCGCTTACACTACAAGAGGCAAGGCAGAGGATTGTAGAAAAAAATGCAAATGGAGACGAGAGACTACTCATATTAGCGGTTGTCAGTGGTAGCACGTTGTCAAATGCACATTTGGATTGTTTTACTATTGTTTCCTTAAAAAGCAGCATGGCGCCATTGCACTATGCAAGAAATGATAAACATGCATGCTTCCAAGGTACGCTTTTGGAACAATATACTTTCTGCACACCCTTAGCATAGCACCAGTTGTTTTGCAATACTAGGTGTGGCATACAGAGCATAAAGGAAATACAGATATTGCAAATCTAATGCTTGGAAAACCAAATATCTCAACTCTAAACAACAACTTGTCTCCAATTAAGAAATAAGGTGGTGCTAAAGCTGCAATTTGGATATATTGTTGGTTGCATTTGCAGTTGTTATTTCACAACAAAATGAGCGGATCAACTCTTACGAGGCACCAAATACCCAAGCCCCAACGAGAGGAAGTTGCCAACTGAGCTTGTGAATGGTATGTCTATGTAGCAATGTATAAATGTGCACAAAAAGGTACATGTGAAATATTTGCCTAGGCAAGTCAGGCAACGATAGTAACACCACCAAGGGCCAATGGGAACTGATGTTAGAACATATCAATACAAATGCCACCAAACTACATACACTTGACATGGAGAACCTGCCCCAACAACATGTTGTGGGCAATCAAAGAAAACTTCAGACCCGTGCCGTCGCATGAGATATCTTGTGGAACATGTATGCTAAGATCATGGCAGACGTTGAGCAGGAAAGGAGGGAGGAAGGCAGGGGTGGTGAGAAGAGGAACAACAATGAAGTGGGTTAGGAACTATTATTTATCAGATTTTACAGTTATAGTACTATGACTTGATGTGTCCCTGTGTGTCATTGGTGTGTTTCTAAGATGTGCAGAATCATCGTTCTCATTTTACGATTGATTGGGGCTAGCACTATTCAAAGTACTAAGACTAACTTTTAAAGAAGACCCTTCTGTCAGGTGCCTGTCTTTATGCTCGGCTTTCTCAAGCGCCAACAAGGCTTGTTGCTGATCCACAATTTTGATGCATCCACTAGCAAAAAAATCAGCCATTTTACATGGTGTAAAATCATGTACAAACACGTGCAATCATATAAAAATCATGTAAGATTCGTGTATTGTGCAACCTGATTTTACTCAGAGGGTGGTGGGAATAAGGTTGCAACCATATACAATCATGTAAAACATTGGGTTGTCCATGGACGTAATGTGGACAATTTTGTATACTTTCATCACATGCTTTTCAACAGAAAATTACACG
Source organism: Ostreobium quekettii (assembly GCA_905146915.1). NCBI lineage: Eukaryota > Viridiplantae > Chlorophyta > Ulvophyceae > Bryopsidales > Ostreobiaceae > Ostreobium > Ostreobium quekettii. The sequence continues at coordinate 18,519 of CAJHUC010000636.1, read as the reverse complement.
ATTTTAGCAAACGTGTAGTTTGTGATCGTGCTCTTTAAAATTTTTAGTGATTGTGTAGTTTTGGTTACTGTGTAGTTTTGGTGATCATGTAGTTTTGTGGTCGTGTACTTTTTGTCCATCGTGTACTAACACGGTTTTGCATGTAGTTTTCCATGACTTTTGGGCCAGGTTGGCACTTGTGCTGATGATGATGGAACATGGTTTTTTGTATAAAACATCGTGTCTTTTGGGTTGCCACCCATTGGGTGTCCAGTTGTGTTGGAGAGCATATAGCACGATGTTCCATGTGCGAGACCACTACAACAACTTTCTGTAACCACCACTTATTATATTAATTTCTATCCACTATGTTCATGATCCCTATCAAGAGGTGGATATCCACCTCTTCTCCCCCTGTATACAGCCACAGCAAATGGACACATCCAGCAAACAATGTGCAAACCAATTAATGGACAACCAACACACCCAGACACATGCATTGTCGAACTCTTGGTCAAATGTATCTATACACACACAATATACAACACATGTCAACATGAGGTTGGCTGGAGAATCTAGACACCACACAAGAATTACTGCTATAAGTATTGGAAACACGCAACTGAGTGCCTCTGAGGCATCCCCTTTTCTGGCCAGCGCCCAGACCCACAGTGAAAGTTTATTCCTCCGTCCAGAACTAAATAAAATAGTTTGCTTGAGAGGTCGTATTTATATCAGGCACTTGCCCATTTTCCTTTGAAGTTGGAGCAAAGCACCCTCAAGAAGCTCAGTAAGTGCTGCCAAACGTTTATGGAGAACGGATAAGTATTGGTCACATGACAGTATTTTAAACCCTTGTGACTCCAGCCAAGAACTCGAATCTTCTCAAGGTCTCGCCGAACAGCCCCCCAACGGGGTCTTTGACTAGGTAGCCTTGTGACTAACGGTGCACTGTGCAAAATGGGTATCTGCAGCCGCCATTATGGCTGCACGTTGGAGACGTTCCAACCAAATAGAAGAGACCATGGAACTAAGTTCCGCATAATTCGATCGTCGATTGTGACCATGGTTTTAATGGGCCAGCGAAGATTTTAGCTCCTGATCGGAGACGCGGAAATTGGCGAACATCACAATCACGGGGCTTTGAGAACGAACTGGCTCCATGGGTATGGTCACTATAGGTGCTAATATGACCACAGAGAGTTTGGAAGAAGTCGATCGTCACCTCGTTGCATGGTAGTCAACAGATTGCTAGACATGTCTGTGTTGTGCACATGCTGCAAGCACCGTTTATGCCGCTTTGAAAGCTGCCGCCATGCTAGATTCTTATGGGCACCATCGGAAAATGCAAGAACACTATCATAGAGACATATGGGGTCTCCGATTGAGCATCCACACCTTCCTTCCTTGTGTTTGATGGGGCTGATGCGCACTTGAGTGGTGGTGCTCCCTATACTAGGCAAGCCATTAATTGGAGATCGGTGCCAAGCAAGAGCTTTTGATGCACATAACTACTGCACAGCTAGTCTGAGGACATAGAAGACCTACTGGCAATAGCCAATCCCAGACATGCTGGTGCGCCACTGTGGACACTGGCGCAGATTGCCCGTGAACGCTGATGGCGATGGGCAGATCTAGCCGCCATTTCTGCCGATCTTCCTTTGTGAAGAGTGACGTTCTCTGGGCTAGAGCCCAAGCAATGAGGGAACCTTACCCTTCTGATACTGCGACAGCCACAAAAAGGGGTATCACTTGTGCGTGGGGTCTCGTTGGATCCAGGGCGCCGTGTTTGGTTGGCTCAGCGGATGTTCAAATTTGAGGCCTGAGTCGTGTGGCTTCAAAGTACTACCCAGTGCATGAATCTTATTTTCTGCTAATGAATTTCTGATAGCATTTGATACGAAAAGTCTGTGGGTGTAGGGTTCCTGCCCTCTTTGAGCCGCGGACCCACCTCGCCGGGCACCTAGGTCCTTACAGGGCACCTAGGCGCGACCACCCCTCCTACTCCCATATCCATATAAGTATAATGGTTACCGTGGGACAAGGAATACAATACGATCTTGGGCAGGGCGTCCCCCACACCAAGGACCATTAGTAGGGCATCCCCCACATCAGGCCGGTGCGCGTAACAGCATTTGCTATACACAGATTTCATGATCTGGTCCAATTTTCACATAAAAAACGAATCCTATGATATAAGTGTGGCAAGTCAACAAATTGTTTTATTTAATTCCGGACGGAGGAAATATATTATATTCCGCAAAAGCTTTCTTTTGAAACAACATGCAGAACTATTTTGTGTGAAGGTCGAGGTGGTCCCACACTAGTGTCAAGGCCAGATTAAAGCAACAGCTCTTGCTTTGTGGCATACAATCAATGACAGGCTGGCAACCTATATGGCCACAATAGGCATGATATATCACTAGGTTGGTGTAAAGCAAGCTGGTGTATAGCAACTTTTAGCATATAATTCACTTGCTAGCACACCAACTTGGCGGCAGGGCACCCAGGCGTGTTTTTATAATCTTTGACTGCCATCGCAAAGGCCCACGTTTTCAAGATTGTCCTTACCTCCGATGGATACACCATTACTTGTTCCTCATCACCCATGCCCCCTTTCTCCTCCCCCGTTTAGCTATGGTGATGCATCCACTAGGCTCCCCCAACTACTCATAGCTGGAATATTTCACAAGAGGACCCCGCCACTATGGCTGCCATGCCTAGGGACGGCAAGATCTAACACTGATGTAGTGCCTCACCTCTCCTGCCGGCGACTCATCACACCACACTGTTGGGGCCATGTTGCCGTAATACTACTGCATTGATTTTATGTGATGGAGCTCACTTTTGACAATAGCAGCCTCACCTTTGGAGTGCACTTTGCTGCCATCGCTGACCCTTGGATCACTGATGGCCATTGCCGATGCACCCCAGCCCCCACCCCTTATATCTCCTTGTTGCCACCACGATGCTACAAACACAAGTGCACATAGCCACAGCAAGCCGGCGCACTTGCCGGTATTCCTGATGTGAATGCTATGGTACTTTGCCATCCAAGCCAAGGTCTAGCTGGCACATCTCTGCTACCGACGCCCATCACGCCACTCGCCACTAGCCAGCGCCCATCACGCCACTCCAAGAGTCACGCTGAGTGCATCCAAGTAGTGTGTCACGTGACAATCATGGCAAGGAGACATGACGTTGTTGTTGTTCGGTGGGCGCTGGGTTTTGGACTTGAGCGCATGGGCAAGGCTATGTGCAATTTCAAACTTTCGAGCTGAGAACAAATGTTGGCATTTACCGTTTGATTACATGATTGACTACACAATTGAGCACACAAGCAACATGATAAAACATGATCTCCGGTTGTGCAACATGATTTCTAGCTGGTGGCAACTAACTACATGGTTGATGGACATATTAATATAAGAGTGAATACAACGATTGAATACATGGACAACACAAAATTACACATGACTATGAGTGATGGGGTGTTGGTTTGTGCGATGCGCGTCGCCCGAATGGCCAGTGCTGGCCCGCGCGGCCTTGATCGGTTGTGGCTTGTTCAGAGCGCATGCTCAGTGCCCTCCTAGGCGGTGGGCTCAGATCCCAGGAGGATCGCTGGGTTTGTGGCAAGGGAGTCCCAGGAGCTGTGAGCTCGGTCGCGCGAGTGTGGTCTGATCCGCGTGAACCGGAGTGTCAATGCCAGAATCAATGTGCAAGATTGAATCACTGATGCCACAACCACATCTCTTTTATACAGCAGGGCGTATTGCATCCTAAATTACCCACCGTGAGTCTAAAAACACTCCAAGTCACCCATGCTCAGTACAACCGTTCCCCAAGCTGCCATAAAATATTGCAGCTGGCCAGAAATCACCCAAACAAAGGAGCGTCCTCTCAGGGCCCTAATCCCATCTACTAGAGCCCTTAATTAGGTTATCAATTAATATTAATTAAGACAATAATGTTCCCAATAACAGGCCTTAGGGAATAGGGGGAAAAATCAAAGGGGCAAATAGTCTCCCCATGTAATTCCGTCATACTACTCCACCCTTGGGAAAGTTTTCGCCCTCAAAAACATTGACTCCCATAAATCAGTACATTCTACCATTACCCAATTGTAGACCTAACTAGGGTCCTCAATAGGTTTGTCCCGGGCGATCATTTTCCTCAATTCCCTTGGGTGATCGAAATTTTCCTCTAGCACCAGGAAGCATCATCGATCGACCAGTCCTTCCAAAGGACTAAATATTCTTTAACCCTCCTTTGACTGAGTCCTCTCCAATGCCACCGCAGAAGTTTCTCTACATCATAGGGCTTATTATCCTCAGGCTCGACCTCTTCCTCTATTTTAGTAACAGTCATGGGTATCCACCTTGACATTCGGAATGGTCGTAGCAAGCTTGTGTAAAAAATCCTGTGGATATTCCATGAAATAGAAAGATTTAATTCGTAGGCCACTGGTCCGACTCTATGGGTCACGAAGAATGGACCTACAAATCTCTTCCTCAACTTGCTAACAGTTGCATTCTTCAATGTCAGATATTGTGTGTTGAGAAGCACCTGATCTCCACTATGAAATGCTTGCTCTCTTCGCCATTGATCGGCGAGGGATTTTTGTCGTTGTTGGGCCTGATGGATATATTGCATTGCCCTCTTGAAGTTCTTCTGCATTCGGGATATGAAAACGTTGACACCCTCTGGCATGGTTTTCTATTCGATGCGGGCGAGGCTCCCGCCGCGGTGCCCAATTCGGCCCGGATGGGCCTCCTCCGCCAGATGACCGGTGGGCTGTCTGAGGCGCTCGCTCCTTCGGGGTGTGCAGTGTGGGTCTAGGCCTGCGGATGGCCGGGCGCGGGGCGGCCGGGCGCGTTGTGGATGTGCGGCCCCGTGCGGCTTGCGGGTGCAGCCGCGGGGTACGCGGAGTGGGCGAGAGAATGGAATTACAGTCTGACAGGAGGTCCCCCCTTTGAGGTGGTGGCCTCCACCCGGATCATGTGACAATGCGGCCGCTGGGCCCAACGATAGTATCTCATCCCCCAATACGGTTCCGGCGAGGGAGTCTAAAGTACTGGTAATGTATCTAACCATAACTCCTCTACCGCTAACCCAATGGAGGTGGTTCAAGAACCTATGAGTTTCTAATAGACTCTACTATCATATGAGATATTCAATCGTATTGTTCATTGTACTTTAACCTCCCAGTAACCCAATTACTAGAGGAACATACTACCCCCTATCCTTTACACCACACCCTCGACGCGTGTGGTGTTTGCATCCCAAATCAAGTCGATGGGTGTACACGGCTCATAACCATAGTTCAGGTAGAATGGCATGTACTCCATAGACTGAGAGACGTTGTTGTTCGTGATCTTGTTCAGAGCCCGATAATCGATGCACATTCTCCATTTCCCGTCTTTCTTCGGGATGAACAAGATTGGAGCCCCATACAGATTAGAGCTCGGTCAGATCCAGCCCCGCTCCAAGAGTGCATCGATCTATCTCCTCATCTCATCAAGTTTAGCATTGCTTAGTATGTAAGGGCTTTTATAAGGTAGTGCTTCCCCTGGTATCATCTCAATCTCATGATCGATGACTCACTTGGGCAAAGGTCCATATAGAATCTTATCAGAGAAGACATCTTTGGATTCCTCCAATGTCTTTGCCAATCTATCCCTAATGGCTGGATTAGCCTCCTCCACCTTCGTCCATATCACCTGCTCTACAGGTACCTCTTGGGTCACTGGTCTAGATTGCCAAAATGTTCGGCATCTCTCACCTTTTGTAGTGCCCTTAGCCGCCCCTGCCTTGGCCTTTCTCCTCTTATTCCCATTATCTGGCTGTGAATTAGCTCAAAGAAAACACAAGAACATAGGCTCGGTTGTCTTTTTGGCCTATTTCACTGCTTGTTTCATCAACACAAAATCAATTTTGGTCCCCACTCTCGTTCTTATGGTGTTCACCCTTGATGATTTTGGAGTTAGGGATTCCACTTCCTCTGGATTTTGCATGTCAACTACTCCCCCCTTGGGAAGCATGTGCCATCCTCAGCAATGTCCGCCCCGTATCCACTTGCATCCACTATGCAGATGGCTCATATTCCCAGAATGTGGGTGAGCTAAGTCGGGCGAACTGCTCTCTCCAGTTCTGCAAAGGTTGCGTAGTTGGCGTATCTCTAAGGAACGCAAAACTACGCTGAAGACCGGGTAAGCCTCTGTTAATAATCTGGCACTGAGTCATATTCTCCACTTTATCTCCTTTGATCACCTCTAATTCATCACCGCTTTTGATCACTAAGGAGTTTACCCTCAAAATATTCTAGGGGATTCACTATGTCAAGCCAATCCCGTCCGAGGATGACCTGGATCCCCTCCATCATGGGTACAACTGTAAGTGAAATACGACTCTGTGCTGACCCAATACATAACAACACATCTGTGGCTATCCCGGTGGAGACTACTGTCTCTCCGTTGGTAAGTTCCAACGAAGAATAAGCCCTAATGAAATGCAATGGTAGACGGGTCTTCAACTGGTCATTGGCAAAGGAGGGACTGGCGCCACTGTCCACTAATGCTGACACACATGTGCCATTCACCACCGCTTTTACCACCAGAAACAAATGGTTTTGTACACTCAGTTTAGGGTATGGGGTGCCCTTAGCAGAAACTGGTGTCATCCCAATCCTCTGAACCAATAACGTAGGGGTCCTCTCCATAAATGAAATGGACTTTTGAAGGTATTACCTCCCTTTGTCATGCTGAGACTAATGCTACAGCTTGGCATCTTTGATGGTACCGTCGTCTCTCCCTCCTGCGCCTCCACTTCCCCTGTTTCCTATGGCACTTCCTTTGTCCGTAGCTGAGCATTTTATATTAGATACAGCCCCTCTGACTAGGTTGTCCCAAAAGCCCCCCATGCATTCCGGACTAGCCAGAGCGGGAGCCAGTTAGTTTCCCGGCCTCAGATGCGGGAAACATTGGAATCTGACCCTGCTGCCTACTGTGCTACCTCCTGATCCAATTGTTCATCCAATCCTCTCAATTCCTCGCTGGTGGCTAGCACTCCCACCTTGGGCTTCCTCTGGCCGCTTTTGCCCTTTCCACGATGGTCAGACCCATCGTGCCTCCTGGTATTGGGAGGGAATGTAACAACACTTGAGGGACGTGGGGGATAGGGCTGGCAAATAGTCTGCCCCTAACCACTGGTTGAAGGAAACGAACTGTTGTACATTTGTTGTGGTGAAAAAAATGGCATCCTCTGTTTCAACGGCTGCTGCTGCTAGGTGCTCCTCTTATTGTTCCCTATTCTACCCATTTGTCTAAATTGTTGATTCTTCTTCTTTGGGTCTTGGTCACCTGGTCTCATTTTCTGTTTGGACAAAAATCACGTCCACCCTTGCAAAACTCCATAGTATCCTCTAGTCTACATACCAAGGCCTCTGCCTCCACAAGAGTTTTAGGGTAAGCCTTTGCCGCTTCCAATTTGAAAGGTTGCCTCAACCCCAATATCCACTGTGGTAATGTTGTCTTGTAGTCATACCCAGGGACCTTTGTCAATAATGTCTTCATGCGAGCCATGTACATACATGCTCACTGTCTCTGTCGACCTCTGCTACAACCTCAATAGTTCAGCTTAAGCCTTGTTTTCATGTACAGGTGACTCGAACTGGGTCCGCAAGAGCATCATCAGCTCCTCCAACGTGTCCGGTCTATGTCCACCTCATGAAGCCAGCCCTGCCTCCCACCAACACCTGGCATTCTTCTACAATCGAAGAATAACATAGGGTACTGCCTTCAACTCATTTGGTTGAACAAGAGCAAGATAATCCTTCATCATGTTCAACCAAGAGATGATATCCTGATTTCTGTCTCCTGTAAATGCTAGTGGCTCTGGCGGCTTGATCGACACATTGAATAGTGACTCGTGGGCCTTCTTCAAAGGTTGAGAGAACACTCAAGACTGTGCAAACTAGGTTGAAGGCTCTACCTGCACAGGCTTAGGCGGGGTGCTCATGGGCATGGAAACAGGCCGTGAGGTGCCAACCTATTTCCCAGATGCCTGACGTTGTAGCTGATCAAAACATGCCGTTATCTCCTTTGCCTGCTACATGATGGTCGCCTCACGAGCAGATGCCTCCACTGACTGCTGATCTTGCACCTGTTGTGCTCGTGTCTGCTACTCAGAAAGGTTAGATAACTTCCAACTCGACTCTTAAAGTTGTTGCCTTAATGACCTTGACTCACCCTGAGTGGTGTTTAGCTCCTGCTGGACTGAATCAAGCCTCTTCACTGCTCCATCCAAGATACTCATTTGTCTCCTCAATGCAGTCTCCAACTTCTCCAGTCGAGACTGGAAATCCTTCTAATCCTCCAAGCAAGCTTGTTGGAGTTCCTCCACCATGCGAACAGCCTCTGAACTATGCACCGTAGAACTGTGAGCAATAATGTGCGTCTCCACCTGATTCTGATGCAACGGCTGTATCCCTGTCTGAATTCCTATCAACGTCCTGTTTGCTACCTTTTCCAACTCATGAATCCTCTGTAGTGCTGTAGTGTTCACATAAGTCGCCTATTGGGCCTATTGGCCTGTTGCAGAGCTCCATTGGACAACAGCTATATTGGCTTGAGTAGCCTCATGAGCATGCTATCTGGCTACAACACTCTGCTGAGCTGCATGAATGGCAGCCTGCTCTGCTATTGCTGAAGCAACTGTTGGTATTGGTCCCTGTTGACTGAAGGAAGGTGATGGCCCAACAGTACTTGATGAAGCTATAGGTGGATGGATGGATCCTGTGGAACACACGTCGACATCCATGTCGTTCCGTCCATTCTGTGCTTCACGGGAATCTGCCATCTCTCTCTCCTCTGACTATAATAGTGATGGAAACTCTGGCTCTTGACTCAGAAATATCTCAAGCAATCTAATAATGAGTAGACTGGATACTGGCTGTACTGGGTCTTCATGTAGTTGTTGACTAGGAGCTATCGGAGCTCCCCAATCTCAGGATTCCCTGGGACTTAGTCTTTAGTAGACACGGGTTCCCCCTCACCGGCTACAATACTAGGATTCCTGGGAGAATGCTAATGCTGTTGCAATTGCCCCTGGCCTGGGGCAGGGAAGAACTGTGGGTGGCCTAGTGCCTTACCAGCCGGGGATCGCGAGGCCCCCTGGTCACACCCTATTGGTGGAGGCCGGCCCACTTCTAGGACGTTCCTGATTTCTACCAACCCTCAAGGCGGGTTGGGTCCAAGGCGGGGGGTACACAATCCCTTAGTAGGGGCCCTTCCTATCCACACTCCTTCCTCCAACTACTTGGATCTATGCAAGAATGAGCAGCCAACCCACCTCAAAGGGCCACAACTCCTTGGAGTCTCCTTTGGATTCCTTGAGGCCATAACTAAGTAGTCCAGCTGTCTCTCCAAGTCCTTAAGTATTGGTCACTGGTGCAGTTCTTCAAATAGTACTGGCCTCGACATAGAACTTTAGTGCAGTACTGGCCTTGGTGTAGTACTTGGTATAGTACTGGCCTTGACATGGTACTTTAGCATGGTAGTAAGGGCCTCAGTACTTGTTACGGCTCAGTTGGGCTCCTCCTGGCACTATGGTGGCTGCTTGGCCTTGCCTGCCATATCATACGCCGCTCCGGGGTGCTGTGTCACCCTGGGCAGTGCTACATCAGCCTGCGCCCCTCGCGTGCCACTCCGGGGTGCTGTGTCACCCTGTGCAGTGCTACGTCAGTGCGTGCCATGCCCGGTGCATGTTGTACTGGTGCGGTTGCCACTGCGCGTTGTGCTGCCACTGGTGGGGTGCTGCTGTGCCTCTCTGACGTCAGATTGGTGCCGTGATGCGGCTGACTACCCCTCCGAGGTGCCTGGGTGCTCCGCCGCCACCGACCCACCGCCTCAATGCGTGGCACGGGCCGTGCTCGCTTGCCGCCTGTCTGAACTTCACCACGAAAGCCTGGGAAGGCCTCTCGCCATCGGTCGCCGGTTTTGTCGCAACAATTCGCCGATCGATGGTTCGATTCAGCGGTCGCTGGCCTGGTACCCATATCCGCCTCCTCCAACCCGCTGAATGGCGACCCAATGCTTGGGCTGCCCCACTTTGTCTCTCGCTCGCAGCCTTCTGCCGCGGTTCGCCTCAATCTCTGCGCTCCGAAACCAGCTGATGGGGTGCTGGTTTGCGCAAGCGCGTCACGCCGCCGCCTCGTCGCCCGAATGGCCGGTGCTGGCCCGCGCGGCCTTGATCGGTTGCGGCTTGTTCAGGGCGCATGCTCAGTGCACTCCTAGGCGGTGGGCCCAGATCCCAGGAGGATCGCTGGGTTTGTGGGAAGGGAGTCCCAGGAGTTGTGAGCTCGATCGCGCGAGTGTGGTCTGATCCACGTGAACCGGAGTGTCGATGCCAGAATCAATGTGCAAGATTGAACTACTGATATCACAACCACATCTCTTTTGTACAACAGGGCATACCACATCCTGGGTCGCCTGCCGTGAGTCTAAAAACACTCCAAATCAACCATGCTCAGTACAGCCGTTCCCCAAGCAATCATAAAGTATCGCAGCTGGCCAGAAATCACCCAAACAAAGGAGCGTCCTCTTAGGGCCCTAATCCCATCTACTAGAGCCTTTAATTAGGTTATTAATTAACATAAATTAAAACAATAATGTTCCCAATAAGAGGCCTTAGGGAACAGGGGGAAAAATTAGAGGGGCAAATAGTCTCCCCATGTAATTCCGTCACAATCAGTTGCACCAAACAATATTTATTTGTTGCCAATTTAAGGAATTGCTGTTGTGCGATCAATCTATGAATTTTGATAGAACAATGTGATTGAGCAATTGTCTCCATTGAACACACAAAGAACATGAAACACAATTGACATTTGCATCATGCAAGATCTGCTGGTACCAAACGATTGTGGCAGTGGTATATGGATAACACAACAATACACGATTTTCAGCTATGTTACACGATGTTTCATATTTCACAATTGAGTGCATATTGGGTGGAAAAATCACCACATGATTGGTTACATAGTTGATCACCTTAGTAACATGAAGGAACACGATTTCCAGTTGTGCAACATGATTTCCAGCTATTGCAACTAGCTCTAACCAGAATACATGATTGGGTATACAATATACTACATGGGGAAAACACGATGTTACACGATTTTCAACTACAATACATAATGTATCATTGTTCAGAATTGAGTGCAGCTTGAGTGAAAATTCATTACACAATTGGCAACATGGTTGATTACCCAAACAATACAAGGAACACGATTTTCAGTTGCACAACGCAATTTCCAGCTCCTAGCAACTGACTCCAACAAATTTACATTAATAAGTATATGATTCATAATACGAAAAGAACATAGTGCAACACAATTTTACACGATTTTTAGTTGTTGCCAATTGACTGCAGTAAGAGTACACAACTTTATATGATTTTTTATATGCACAACTCAGTGTGTCATTTTTATAACCATGTACTTTGGCCGATTTTTACTAGTGATCGTGAGCAACTTTGGGGACTAGAGGTATCTTGTTCTCTGCAAAACACCCATTGGCGCATCACAATTCACCTCCTAGGATATTTATAACTCACAGATTGTACAAGGCATTTGGCTTTAAGATCGAGGGACTTGTGATGGACAATTGCACAACTACATGCAACTGGTGCATATTATGGCACTTTTGGAAGTGGCAGCATAGTAGCCAAGGTGCCAACAATTTGGGCTGGCAAAAAGTCAACAACAACCCACTAGCTAGAGGGGTGGATTGCACACCATATGAGGATAAAGGCCACAGATATCAAAAGGGAGGTGAGGACAAAAGGGGCAACAAGAACAAGGTGGATGTCTATCATGCATATACCACAATGCTACTTTAGACTATTGGTGATGCAGTCCCCTCCTCCCAATGATTTGTGTTATTTTCTCAAGCTAGTGGAGACAATGGTTAATATTGGTTTGAAGTCCTACTCAATAATCAAATGTACTATAAAAGAGAAGCCCTAGTAGAGAAAGGCCTTTTCCACCATAGTATAATAGGCAATTGGAGGAGGATATTGTGCTTCTTCATTTTTGGCAGTGGAAAGGGTGTACACCAAAGTCTAGGACTATTGTAAGAGGCCCAAACCAAGATATAATGCCAAATAAAATGGTGTTTCACAATAGTCTATACACAATATTAGCAGGAGCTCCAACTATTATAACCTTATGCATAGATTGGGCAAAGTGCTAAGACTATTTATTTCACTAAAAGAACTTAATGATATAGATAAAAATTATATAAAAGAAAATTTGATAAAGTGCATCATGAGTAGATGACATTCCTGGTCATATTTAAATTTGTTGGGATATGGTAGTCAAGGTTGACAAATGACATTACACATTGTCACTTGGGATGAATATCACAATATAATGATTGCCCTACACTTGTGTTAATGAGCATGCACTATATGTAAAAGTACTCTTATTTTATTTGTGAATTAGTCCCTATGGCCCTTTACCAGAGGAGGTGGATAGGCTCGTTGGTTTCTACCTTTATCAAATTGCCAAAATATCAGTAGTAAAGGTGTGCATAAGCTGTCAATTTTGTTGTTTTCTTTTACTTTTGGAAATAATCTCATTTATTTCTATTTAGTTTTTGGATGGTTTTTATCATATTTATTGGACTTTAACATTCAGGTTTCATCATCCATTTATTGGTTTGTCAACCGGCTAAGTACTCTCATCAAAAGATCCCAGGCTTATTACAGCCTCTGGGTATTCTTGAGGAGCCACGGACTGAATTGTCCATGGACTTTATTACACAACTGCCAAAAACTAAGGGAGGTCATGATGCTATCGTCGTGTTCGTCGATAGACTGACCAAAATGGTCCGCCTTGCAGCCACGACCATTGAGCTCTCTGCAGAAGGAGCAGCCGACTTGTTGGTGCAAAATGTGATAAGACACCACGGTCTCCCCTCTCAGATAGTGTTCGACAGAGACGTTCGGTTCACTTCCAGGTTTTACCGGTACCTGACCGAGAGGTGGAAAATTCAGCTCAACATGAGCATTGTGTATCATCCACAGACGGATGGCCAGACCAAAGTCATGAATCGGATTTTGGAGGATTACTTACGCAGCTGTACGCATTCTGACCATGATGCATGGGATGAACTGTTAGCCATGGCGGAGTTTGCAATGAACAACTCGAAAAATAGTTCCACCCAAGAGACCCCATTCTATTTGAACTACGGTCGACACCCAAAGAGTCCCTTAGCTCTTGGGGTGCAAATTCGGAAGCCTTTGAAAGGCTATGACAATCTGAATGCCCACAGCTTGGCAGTGGCCAATGATAGGGCACAACAGCCTTATTTGAGGCATACTCGTACACCCCTCGTGGAGGGATTACCAGCTGTGACACGATTTGATCACCGTGTCCAATCAGCGCTGAAAGAGGCCAGGGCGTGCTTAGAAAAGGCATAAGATAGGCAGTCAAAGCATGCTGACCGCCATAGGAGGGATGTGTCATTTAATAAAGGAGATGACGTCCTCCTTTCGACACAGTATATCACCCTCAAACACCCTGGAACTCGGAAGTTATTACCGAGGTGGATTGTCGCATATCGACTGGAACTTCCGGAAAGCATGCATAAGATACATCCAGTGCTTTATGTATCAAAGATTAAGCTTTGTAAGGCTAGTAGCAGAGTGCAGCCACCTCCAGTTCCTATCGAAATCGAAGGAGAACTGGAATATAAAGTTGAACGCATCCTGGATAAAAGGATTAAAAAGTGTGGCAGATGACAAGACTCTGTAGAGTACTTTGTCAAATGGCTGGGTTATGGACATGAGCATAACAGCTGGGAATCAGCAAAAGCAGTTGCAAATGCACAGGAATTGGTTCAAGCATTTGAGAATGGAAGAACTTCTGTTGTGCATGTATCAACTGGCCGCAGTACGAAAAGTACATATTGAAATGAACTCATGTGTGATTGTGCATTTGACAGGCCATGCTGAAGTGGGCCCAGAAACATACTGAGTATACCGGGCCCCATTCTCGCATGCTGTTCGGACATATGAATGCTATGTCCGCTGCGATTCTGAATGGGGAGGGACTGGACAGCGAGGGCCCATTGATCAACCCCCCTCGAGCGCCCGTTCGTGTATGTATGAGGGGACGACGTCCTCCGCACCCTCGGGGAGGTCGGGGTTGGATGGCCGGTGGGGGCCAGGATAGGGGACATGCAGGGTAACCTGCATGTTTCCCATGTTCCATTGCCGAACACAGGCCGACAGGTCATAGAGTAGACTTTGTACATTATAGGCAGCAGCCTGACTATTCCAGCCTCTGAGCTGAAGGAAGAGTTTTAATGAGGGTTGTCCACAGACAGATAGGTCATGTAACAACCACTTTTTCTCTTCAACGCAATTGCACCGCAACCACGCAAACTGGGCATGTGGCAAATCGCATAGCCAGTTGTCACGTAAACAACAACTTATTGCATAAACATAATTCTGCTCCTGTATCCACGTAATGGGATGAGGACACCCCACTCCCTGAGGGGGACGAATGTTACGCGCACTGGCCTGAAGTAGGGGATACCTTACTAATGGTCCTTGGTGGGGGGGAGGCCCTGCCCAAGATATGATAACTAATCCTCATCTCTTGGTAACCATTATACCTATTAAGAATCCCCGTAAGGACCTAGGTGCCCGGCGAGGCGGGTCCACAGCTCAAAGAGGGCAGGAGCCCCACACCAACAACCTTTTTGTATCAGCAGTGGCGACGCGTGATTCAAAAACCAGCACCCCATCAGCAATGAAGGGACTACTCAAACCATACTATGATCACTGGACGTGCAGCCAACCTGAGCCGTACAACACCAAGGACAAGGAATACCCTCTTGAGCTGGCTGGACATGTCAACATAAGCAGAAACGACTGTTGCGGCCATCAACCACCTTAGATGAACAACATTCAGGAGATGGAGGTCTACGTTCCTTGCCATGGTGCCACTGATGATCCTGACGATTTAGCAACCCGCTGTCTCAAAGGCCAAAATGAGGCAGGAAGAATTACAGAGGCAGACCGAGGCTTTGACGACCCTGACGACCTGACGACCATAAGGGAAGGAAAGGAAGAACCGTGTCCTCCCGTACCCGAAATACACACAAAAAGTCAGGAACCGGCCGTCACCAGGGAGCTGCGGGGATACGATGGGCACGAGGACAAGCTGGAGTCATGCCAAGTCCCGGTCATCAAAAGACACTCACAAAGTGACTCAAAGAAATGATGCCCAAGAAAAATATTACGGCAAGGCGTTATGGTGGTGATACAACAGATCCAAGTGGCAGAAGTGGACATGTCAACACAGAGTCAAGACGTCAACCAAGGACCCGTTGTGCCTGACCCTGTAGACCAAGTGACAAAGATAGAAACCTGGGACGGGAGTGACCGCCACACTTCCCCAAGGTGACGGCCGACAGTGGGGGCCGGGATTGTGGACCTGCACCCTATTTATAGTGTTGCTGGTGGCCTTATTCACCACCTTGCTATTCACTGTTCTAGCACTAGGCCGATTGACGCCCGACTCAATGCACCGACACCCAGCAACCAAGATGGCTGCCCATACTACTGCACAGCAGGGGCTAGACGCCTGGCTAGGAACCTACATGAGATTTCACTGGAGGAATTCCCAGACCGAGCAAGCTGCCTTGGGTTGGAGGCAGTGTACAATGGACAACATTCTTTGTCAAAAAAGGCTGGACAACCCGGTGCGCTGGAACGAGCTGGGGACGCTGACGACCAGAGTTGGAGCACGGCAGGAGCGGACATTGAGGGTGTTGATTGTGGATACGCCAACAAAGGGCAGTGCTGGTGGCAGACGAGTGACACCAAGCGCCTCCGACGAGTGGAAGATACCAGAATAAGGATGAAACGATGCGCGGGGCATTGCCTGGACTGGAGAGCACCCGTACCCGAGACACCACACAGGATAGGGATTCCTCCCTTGAACCCCAACCGCTGGCTACACGACGACCCGTGGGCCGGCGTTAGAGAACCCCTATGGGGCGGAGACTGAACCATGGCGAACCGCCCCACTGCTTGAGGAGTACACCGGGGAAACTACAACTACAATATTGGAAGGTGGATTCACCGCTTATGGGACGTTTCGCTGATAGGGGGGGAAGAGTGTAAGGGGGCCTCATGCTATGTTGTACTTTATGAACTGGTTGGGAATATTGTATAATAGGAAAACCCACTTGAGAGAGACGCACAGCGCATTTTACAATATAAGCCTTCAAGGGAGCATTGTATAATAGGGAAACAAGGGTCGGGACTCAAGATAGAGTGGTGAATATTAGAAGTGACAACTCGGAGTATTTTCTATATTGTAGACAGGAGTTAGAGTACTAGAAAGGGAGTGCTGTTTTGGTCAACACGGTAAGCTACAAAAGGGACGGGCCCATGGGGCTATTGGGGTGAGTCAAGACGGGATATAGGGCTAGCAGCGCACCATAGGTAGGGCTGGCTGGGTGACTCAGCCGTGAGGTGAATATGGGGGAAGTGGACAGACGGGCGAACATACGAATTCGAACAGCACCAGAACATTCTGGCAGCGGCCGTTCAGCTGCCTAGTTGCCACCCTTGGGCAGCTGTAAATACAAAGCCAAACGATCCCAATGTAATGAAAAAAGTTGTTGCCCTTTCTCTCCACGTTGTACCACCAGCTCCCGAGTCGAACGGGACCGAACGGGCCATACCCCAGCTGGTGTGTGAGCCAAAATCAGGCTGGGGCTACCGCCCCTTGCATGGCCTATGGGGTGGCCAAGTAGTTCTGACATAGTTGCTTATGGGCCCACCAATAACTACATATAATTAAAACAATTTGGCAACATAATGAACTATCTAATGTGGTTATTTTAGTTGTGATGTTGTTCAACGTAATTATTTGCCCGAGCCACTCTCCGCCTCCCTGCATTGTTCTTTCCCGGGTGTGTGCATAGTAGAGGTGGCCACCCGGATCCGTTAATAGCGGACAGAGGTTAATTTCTGTTAATTTTCCGTTAATTAACGGAAAACAACAAAAAAGATAAAAATTAACCAAAAATTAACGGATTTTTGGATATTTTGGGGATTTTTGGGTTATATTCATATTTATAGTTTATGGAATTCGCTATTAGAGAGTATGTTTGTATTTTATTTCAACCTATGCATACTAGATTTTCAACTAGCCCCAGTTGTTGTGATTTTTTGGTTTTTTTTTTCGATTTTTTTGGTTTTTTTCTTTTTTTTTGAATTTTTCTCCCTTTTTCTTTAACGGAATTTAACGGACAGCTAATAGAAATTAACGAACCGGACTTAACGGACCAGATGGCATCTTTGAGTGGCCACCTCTAGTGCGCAGCCCCGTCACTGCGCCACAATATTATTCCAATCCGGAACACGACACAAATGGCAGAAAATATACTCAACATTCTAGGCACAATTCTGTGGCTTCATGCATTGCACTGCTGCACCCTGTGGTAATGAACAAGAGTGCCTGCCCACGAGAGCTACATAGCCCCTACGCTGTTGCACTTATGCTCATCTACCTTGGGAGGGTGCGACCATTGGAAGACAAGTTTTCTCTGATTTATAAAATATCTTGGCCCCTCAAGTCATCTAGCACACCGCAAGTGCTTCTCAATAGCACTAAAGTCAAATAATGCTGTAGGTGTTATCTAATCGTTGCCGTGCTTTTCAGTACATACACACACCTGCGTTGTCCTCCATCATCCACTGTACCAATCACGGGGCCCTTAACACCAACTTGTTTCTACGCCCTGCCGCACATTGTCTACTAGTGGGAACTGCCATTTTTGGGATGCCAATTGACCGTAAGTAACGCTTGCTGGAATGCCATTGGGATCCTTCCTTATCGCAAGAAACGTTCCAGTGGCATCCCAATGGCAGGATGGGGCATTGAAAAGCACTCAGGGAGGATTGCGGGAATGGTTATGTGTTGCGCGCCACAGTGAGGGGGCACACAAAGGGTTTGTTTGACAGGGAAACTGGTTGCCCAGTGCGGGCACTCGAAGGGCATTAGTCCCGGGACCCAACACCAGATCCCAAGTACTACATACTTGGGACCACACCCGGGCACCAGTACTATAGTACTGTAGAGGTGGCCACCCGGATCCGTTAATAGCGGACAGAGGTTAATTTCCGTTAATTTTCCATTAATTAATGGAAAATAACGAAAAAAGACAAAAATTAACTAAAAATTAGCGGATTTTTGGATTTTTTGGGGATTTTAAGGTTTTAGTCATACTTATAGTTTATGGAATTCGCTATTAGAGAGTATGTTTGTATTTTATTTCAACCTATGCATATTAGATTTTCAACTAGCCGCAGTTGTTGTGATTTTTTGGTTTTTTTTTCGATTTTTTTGGATTTTTTTCGTTTTTTCTGAATTTTTCTCCCTTTTTCTTTAACGAAATTTAACGGACAGCTGATAAAAATTAACGAACCGGATTTAACGGACCGGATGGCACCCTT
>CAJHUC010000635.1:0-21821 GCA_905146915.1 Ostreobium quekettii | reverse complement strand
GGGGCGCCAGCGCCTGCTACGCCTTGGAGGTGCCGGAGGGTCGCATCCGCGCCTGGGGCGAGTGGCGCAGTAACGTTATGTGGAAGTACATCGACGTGTATCGGCTGCCGTCCGAGTGGGACTTCCGTCTTTTTGGTTGGATGACGCTCACGGCCCGCGACTTACACGCCCAGTACGGGCACATCTTCTGCCCGGGCGGTGCGTCATCGCCCCGAGGGTGACCAAGGCATGACCACGCCTTCGCTCCGGAGGAGCTGCACCGTGCCCTAGTGTGAGTGGGCACATTTTAAGTGGGTCGCCAATCGGGTCTTGTACTAGTGAGGTGATGGACACCAAACTGTGTGAGTGTAATGTATTGTCGTGTGGGGAACACGGGGGGGGTTGAAGGAGACCGGTAAGGCAGAAATGGAATTAACTATCCTGTTAATGGGTTTCTGCTAAGGACGCCGATTGGGTGGGCGCGCAACGGCCAGGGCGGGCCGTTCCGCCCTTTGGGACAGTTTGGGCCATCCATCAGCCGGTTTCTGTCACCCCTGTACTCGGGGTCAGTGCTGCCCGACGCACCCAAGGGCGGTGGGGTTGATCCTTGTACCTTGGGCGCAGCCAAGGGGACCGGTCAAGCTGGCCCTTGGGTTTGGCGGGGAGTTTGGCGGCAAGTGGGAGCGGCTATTTTAGGCGCGACCCTTGGCTCCCCCCTTTATCTTGTTTCGCACCCGCCCGGCCCACCCGAATAGTGTGAGTTCGGTTAGCTGTGGGATGGAGAGGGCGTTGAGTACGAGGAAAGGGGAGCTGACTCTGGGTTGAGTCACTATCAGAGTGGCATTAAGTACTATGCGAAGCGAGGGCACATTTTAAGTGGGTCGCCAATCGGGTCTTGTACTAGTGAGGTGATGGACACCAAACTGTGTGAGTGTAATGTATTGTCGTGTGGGGAACACGGGGGGGGTTGAAGGAGACCGGTAAGGCAGAAAGGGTTGAAACTGCCGTCCAGAGCTCTGCAATCAATCAAAGCAGCTCTTGAGAGGTCGGCGAAGTTCAAAACGTCGGTTAGGTCCACGGGCCATGTCAGCCCCGTCCAAAGCGCGGCAGCGCATGACGCAGCAGGGTCTCCCTCCGCCTTGCCACGGCTGTGCAGCGACGATGACTGGCTGATCTTGACCGGCAGCAAGACCGCACTCGAGGTGCTGGAAGAGGACGGCAAGAAAAAGGCTCAAGAACGGCTTAGAGTGGCCGCGACCTTCGAAAAGGTCGAGCTCTATTGCGCTCAGGCCATGGCGCACGTGGTGCGCACGGCCAGGGGACTCAGGCAGCCAGGCCGCGTGCCTAAACCGACGCGCGAGGCACAGAGGGACCACACGCAGTCGTTGTTACAGCTGCCATACTGAATTCAACGGTGCACCGTCCCCTCCAGCGCTCTTCGCGCCCTCCCTACTTATTTCCACCTGACCGGTCTCCTGAACCCACCCGGTCGTGTTCCCCACACGACAAGACATTTGCCACGAAGGAGTCCGTCACCATGAACTCCAAATAATCAAGGCCCCCATACTCAACAGTTTGCCCTTTCGCTTCGTACATACTTCACGCTACTTTTCTCCCATGACTCAGCCCTGAGTCAGCCCCCTAATCCAATACTTCCGCCTTAGGAGTTGAGTTGAGGGAGATAGAGGGAAGGAGCGGCAGGGAGGGCCGGGTACGAAACAAGATAGGAGGGAGACTGAGGGGGAAGCCTAAATAGTCGCCCCCGCTCAGCCCCGCCAAAGCCCGCCAAAGTCCAAGGGCGCCAAACTTACGGCACCTTGGAAACTACGTACTTTGACTGACGCAAGGTAGTAGAGCGGCCAGAAAACCGTTTGAAATCAACGGCCACCGATTTGAATCATCGACGCAGACACCCAACGTCGTCCTTGGTGGAAGCATATTAACATGATAGTTAATTGCATTTCTGATGTGGTTAGGTTATTTGGGGGTGGCTGCTGTGCCGTGTTGAGGCCGCATGCTGCTGTGCCCAGCGTCTGAGGGGCTGAACGGACGGACCATAGTCCGTGAAGCTGTAAAGACTCCGTTGGCATTCTCTTCGTGTGCGACCCTTGCACACAGGCAGTGGCGCGCAGCCCGACCAGATCGGCCTCACGGCCAAGAGCTTCAGGTCTCCTGCACTGGAATTTCGGCAGAGCACGCCCATTGCAATCACGCCGTTCGAGTGCATGGGTTTCCAAGCGATTCTGTGAGAATCGAAGCGGCTTCCCGCGTGTCTCTCACCCAAGGCCCGGAATTCTGCATGAGCCCAGACGTGCAAGGCCTAAATCCGGTTAGGTCGGGCTTTCCGTGGCGGAATCGCCGCCGACGTGTTCGTGAGCTGCGCGATCCCAGATACATCTACTTTGACGCAAATCCAATCGAGCCGGAAGGCGGGACAGGCGAAGGCTTGGCGCTCTGTGGATTTTCCCCCGGGTGGCTGCCATGTCAGACTGCCACTTTTTGCACGTGCTGTTTAGATTTGGGGGATTCAATTCCCATGTCGGGCAGTTCTCACGCTGGCAGGGCTGCGCCGATGGTTTTGAATCGGTTATCCTATTTGAATGCACACTTGAGCCACCACCCTTCGCGTGAACCCACGTTATCAACTGGAAAGGCGCCAGAAGGTGTCAGGTGGAAAGACACCAAAATCCAAGGGCAATTTGCCAGCCTTTTGGGTTCCAAGTGGTGTCGGCTTTCTAGGCTCACCCCTCGATCCCAGCTCTTGTCCTGTCTCCCACCAGCCCTGGTCCCCCAGAGAGCGATGTCCGTGACTACGGGGTGCTGACTCAGGGCCGAGTCACGTGGTAGCGAATCGTAAAGTACCGCAGAGCAAATGAGGACAGCTGCGTGGAACTTGGGAAAATGAATGGAAAATTTGAAGCCCGAGCTGTGAAGAAGGGATATGTGGAAGGGAGTGGATCAGAAGATACTCTGAACTACTCGTGATGCTTACACGACACCCAGCTGCCATACTTGCTCGATCGTATTCCAGCTGCCATACTTGCTCGATCGTATTCAAGTTTTCCGAGCTCTTCGGCAGCAGCTCTTGTTATAATAAGTACGACTGTGCTGTGCACCCCCGCGAAGTATGGGCTTGTGCTCAAATGCAATCCATGCGCAATGTTCAGTGGTTTTTTCAACCGTTAGCGACGCTCAGCGGCTATCCATGCCGCGCCAACACCTGACTGGTGCATGGTGTAGTGCTGGCTAGTCAATCACTGCATGTCGCTAAGAGGGGAGACAAGCAGCGGGCACAATTTTGATGACTATGAACGACTGTTAAGAGGGGAGACAAGCAGCGGGCACAATTTTGATGACTATGAACGACTGTTAATCGGGCTGTGAAGCTGGAGGTGAGCATCCGAAGGGCATCGACAGCGGCGGCGGAATTCCCACAGCTGCGTGAATGTCCGTGTCAGTGTCTTTTGTGAGATGTGGGAAACTTCTGTGCCCGATGCAATCAAGGCACTTCCAATGCGTGGAAAGGCACACTTGCGCGAGCACACACCGTATACACACCACTGTCGTTTCTGCATACGCTGCACTGCTACTACTGCTGCTGCCTGCTGGCAACAGCAACAGCCTACGAAATCCTTTCTATGCCTGTCGTCTACGGCCTGGATTCCCCGTGATTTTTGGCGATTCCGCGATTCTCGGCGAATTTTCGGCGAGTTTCCGGCGATTCCGCAACGACACGTGCAGTTGAAACCAACAGCGTTGTTAAATCAGCCGGTTTGTTCTGTGGCGGTGAGAGCTTGTTCCCACAGCATGCAATATGTCAACCATCGGGAACCTTCAAAAGTCCGGCGCCCACAGCGCCCTAATGAGTTAATACATGCGAGACGTCAAGTCCTGAATCCTGCCTCGCAGTTGTGGCTCCCTATCTCTAGTTGTCACACCAACACTCGAACGCCCCGGTCTTGGCATCGACGTTGGGCTCGGTCCACAGGGTCTTGTCGGAGCCAACCTGCTTGGTGGCGGCGCACCTGAACGCGCTCCTGCTCCAACACAGGGCACAATTCAGTGGGTAGAATCGGCAATCAGCAACCACACATATGGTGCAATCATAAATATCCCAACAACATTGGATCAGTGGTACAGTGGAGCTGAAGATGGGAGGCATGACGAGCGCCGGCAGCTTGGCATGCAACCAGCGGAGCTACAACAGCGTTTCCTAAGCAGCAGCAGCAGCAGCAGCAGCAGCAGCAACATTCCGTATTCAATAAATCGAACTCGGCCACAGCCCATGGCTACAGATGCTATAACTACAGCCATACCAAACTACCAGCTACACCACTATACCTCTATCGCTACGAGCTAGCTACTAGTATACTTTCACGCGCTGGCTTATTGTACTCACTCGCGGCTGGAGAGCGTGCAGCGGCAGATATCCTCGTCTGTGCGGCAGCACACGCCCTGGCTGCCCGTGCACTTCTTGAGGTTTGCAATCTTGTCGTCAACAACTTTCACATCGGCCGGGTCCACCTCCATTGTGCCTGCGCCGGCGTCGCCGGTGGCATCTGCCGTGCCCATGCCCTCGACGATGGCGGTGGAGTCAACCTCCGCCACGTTGTCGTCGTCGCCCGTGATCTCGCCAAAGATCTCGGACTCAGAGAATGCCTCCTCTGCAACACGGGGAAAAATGACCATAAGAACGGACTCAGAGAATGCCTCCTCTGCAACACGGGGAAAAATGACCATAAGAACGAGAGTCAATATACTTGTGGTAGCAGGGCGAGGTGCTACGTCTCTTGGAGACTATTCACTCTAGCTGGTGTTCCTTGCAGTGGCTAGCCCACAGGACAGTGGTCCATGGTGGTTTGCAGCGCAAATGTGTTGCGTCCATCCACCACTGTGGTCCATGGTGGTTTGCAGTGCCAACGTGTTGCGTCCATCCAGCCCAATGGTCCACGGTGGTTTGCAGCGCAAATGTGTTGCATCCATCCAGCACACTCACCGCCACAAGACTGGCCAACTTCGGCCCAGGCAAAGCCGATGACGATGGGGGAGGCCACAGCCCTGGCGAAAGAGTTCTGCTCTGCGAGGATGAATGAGCTGCCAGCCTCCGCAGAAGCACAGCCGCTGGCAAATGCCTCAGCCCAAGCCTGCAGGAAGCAGTTCGCTGCTGACTCAGCCACTACTCAAGCAAGCTGGAAATTCTCAAAGCACATTCCAAGCGATGCTTCAACATAAGCTGCAGATAAACAATGCCTTTCAAGGACATGACAACATAGCATGCAGCACGAGTCCAGCAACTGAATTTAGCACTGCGGCAGCAGAATGCGGACAAAAGCCTTTGAAGCTATGCAAATCCGAGAACCAAAAAATATACTGACAGCCCAGCACTCACCTGGGCAACGTTCGCGGTAACAAGATCGCCATATGCCTGGGCAAATGATTCGTTGGCCTTGTCCTCATCTCCTTCAAACACGAGCTCAACAGCAACATCGATGATGACCTGCAAGTATGCTGTCGCAGTGGCGTCGCCTGAAGCAGCGGCATCAGCACAGCCCTCTCCCTGCACATTCATGATGGTGGTGGGTGTTTGAGCCAAGTGCTTTTTGAGCTTCACGCAAAATTGGGTCAACTGCTACAGAGATGCCCACATGGACAGGAACTGCCTTGCCAGCCACAGTGCAAGAGGAAAGGAGAGTGCTTCCCTCGATCGCCTTGCAGATCACAGGATGCAGCTTTCCACGCGTTCACAGACAATGTCAGCACACAAAGGTGCAGATTACCTGACATGCAGTCAGAGACATTACACATACAAGAACACAAACTTTGCTTGAACTACTTGAAGCTCTGCCTTTGCCGCGATCCTCACCGTTCCATCGATGGTGACAGTCCCAAAGGCGCTGGCGTACACTTCCGCGATTGCCGACACGGACTCCATAACCTCCGCATCGACGCCCAGGCGGACATCTTCACAAGAGGCGTTCTCAGGGATTACTTCCCTCGCCCTCACCCAGATTTCCTTCACAGCAGCGACGGACTGCTCGTTGATCTGCAGACCACAAGGCACAGCCTCAGCAATGAAAGGGACGAAAGCATTTCCTTCACAGCCGCCAGGGCCTGCTCGTCAATCTGCGGAGATCAAGGTACAGCGAACCATATAGAAGGACGAAAGCAGTCTGTGCTAGCGCAGCGCACAAGTCTGCATCAAGTTCAACGACATATACAGCAGAGTGCATAGGTTTCTGCCGAGATCAACAAGACCACAATTTTCTTTGCAAGACCCCCTGGGGAGCTGACCTCGGTGCTGGCGAACGCCTCGGCGACGCCGGTGCCCTCCGTCACCACGACATTGCTTGACGCGGCCGCCATGCCATCGGCGTCATTGGAGGAGGCTCCGGCGCTGCTGGACGCGCTCGCGCTGCCGCCGCCCTGCAGGAGCTGGCGGCGAGCGCCCGAAAAGTCTGCGGGGGGGGGAGGGGGGGGCAGCAAGGCGTTAGCGAGGACCAAAAACAGACACAGCAATCCAATAGGAAAAGCAGGTCCGCTATTTCGAGGTAGCAGCGGTGGGCGGCGCGCAGGAACAGTCTGAAGCACGCGCGGCCGAGGGAGTTGAGG
The DNA here is from genome assembly GCA_905146915.1 of Ostreobium quekettii. Lineage (NCBI taxonomy): Eukaryota > Viridiplantae > Chlorophyta > Ulvophyceae > Bryopsidales > Ostreobiaceae > Ostreobium > Ostreobium quekettii. The sequence goes on along the minus strand of CAJHUC010000635.1, from coordinate 15,233 downwards.
TGGGGAGAACAGCGAGGGGATGACGGAGAAGCGGAAAGATGCAAAAGTCCGTTGCGGACATGCCTGAAAAGGCTGCTAGCCCTGGTGAACGATCAACTTGAGACCGCCACGTGTGTGTCCGTCTGGTGCCAAAACACCCATTCACACAGCAACTTCAGTGCCAGAAAGTCTCTGTTCTGGTGGAACCAAGCATCTATTCGCCTGGAAATCACCCCTCCTCGCTGAGAACTAAGCATCTATTCGCCTGGAAAGCACCCCTCTTCACACCGACAAGACGAGACTCCTGAGCACCAATCTGCAGGTCGACAGTCGATTTCACAACGCTGGGGCCGGGAACGCACCGGTGGCCTGTGCCGCCACCAGGAGTGCCGCCAGGAAGGCGCAGACTAGGGCGGAGCGTGTCATGATCGGTCTGCAGCGAGCACAGAGTCCATCAGCACAACAGAACTCACAAAAAGGCAGAACACAAGAAGAACAGGAATGCAGCGTGGTGTCCATCAGCAACAACCAAACAGAACACAAACGAGGAAACCAGGGCATGAACAGAACAGCATAGCATCAACCCCGGAGCCGATCGCCCACGGAGCAAGGCGCGGGGCCAGCGCCCGCCTAGTTTGGGCACACCAACGCGGCCGCCCCTGCCGATACAACGGCTGCCGCTGTCACAGCCATCCATCAACTTATCACTGACCCGCAGATCAGAAAGTTGAGATACGAGCACTGCATCCAGCGCACGGCCACGCGGATGGGCCCTAGGGGCCGATCTGCTTGACAAGGACCGTTTCGAGGCGCCTGAAGACGGTTTGCGGCGGGGCATTCGCGAGGGGCACATCAGGTAGATGACTTAGGGGAACATTTTCGAGGCCGCCGCTGGGGTCGGTAGGAAAGATCGCGCAAAGCTGGGAGGGTGGACGATCGGCAAGCAGGGCCTGATGGCATACCGTTAGGCCGCGGCCGGCACACCTTGCTCCTCGACGGCGAAACACGCTGCCCCAATCCGCGTGAGCGTACCAGGCACTGGGCTGGACCCTTTGGGGTCGCAGGACGTGGCGGACACGGCAACGCAAGCGGCCCTAAACTACGGTCTACTGGTCGTATTGGTGCTCGAATAGGATCAGGCATAGGAGGCTTGGGCGCAGTCTGCCGCCTGCACTGTACCTCGGCTTTCGGCGTCTTCGGCATATTCTGGCCGCGGCTGATGGGTGGGACCCCCAACGGGGGGTTGACAACAGCTGGGCGGGGTGCGGAAGTGCTGGGAAAAGCGGGGGAAAGAGAAGATGGCGTGACTTGCAGGAAAATTGACGGGAGGGCCCGAACGGCAGGAGTGAGATGCTTGGGACGGACCCAGGCCGCGCGCCATTGCCACGCACGAAGACGGTCAGCGGCGCACGGCGTGGGAGGGATTGCCAAGGGCTCAGACTACAATTTTCGTCCTCCGTGTTTGCGGATAGTGCGCCTGGCCCTATGCCTCGGTCGCGCGGGGTGTGTGTGTGTGTGCAAAGCCGGGGCGCATGAAAACGGACCGACCGCGGCCTGGGGCAATGGCTGCGCCAATATCTGCAGCATTTTCATCCGCGCATCACGACGGGTTGCACCGACTCACAAGAGCGCGGCTGTCGGGCGATGGCCCTGGGGTGATGTCGCGAAGTGCGGACTAAGTCGCATCCAAAACGCGAAGCACACGGCATGGCATGGCCGGCGGCATGGTCGAAAAATGCGCCCAGGCCCCAGTCCGGGCGCGCGGGACGGCCACGGCCGAGCCGGCGGCAAGCTCGCGTCCAAGAGCCCGGTTGAGGCATCCAGGGGGACAAAAACGTTCACAGCCGGGGAGGGGATGGTGGGGGCCCCGGGGAGGTGTTGCGCCGTCCGGGCGTGCGCGATGGCCGCCGCGGCGGCGCGGGCGGTGAGCGGGTGGGGAGAGCACGGCTTAGGACTGTCGGCCAGTGGTGATGACGTAACAAGCCGAGCCGATGGGCGATCCGCGCGCGACGCCGCACTTCGCAGCCGTCGCCCGGAGCTTCGCCGCCCAGGGGGGGGCGGAGAGGCTTTGCGCGACCGACCCAGGGAGAGCCGCCGGCGGCGGTGGCCGACCCTCGGACAGCACAGCGCGCAGCACAGCACGGAAAACAATGAAAATCCCCATCCGATGAAAACCCACCCCCAGGGCCCCCCCCCCTCCCCCTTCCCAAACAGCAGCGCCCGCCAGCCGCCAGCCGCCAGCTGCCAGGCCATTTGGTCGGCTTGCCGCGGCGGAGCGGACTTGCCAGCACGGCCGCGACTCACAAGCAGGCTCCGACCATCCCATTCCCGGCCGCCACGCCCTATCCCGGCGCGCCGAGGGCAATCAAAACCATCAGCCGCGCCCAGCGCTCACCGTAAAGGATGCGCACAGCAGACGCTCCCCGTTATCCGCCCTCAGAGTACCCCCTGCACCGGCGCTGGGTGGGCTTAGCGTGGACCGACTCGTGTGTGTGCAGCGAGGAACGGCTGTGAGAACGGGTACAAATGGGAGCACTGGGTGGGGGCTCAAATAGCGGAGACCAGGCCCGGGGCGTCCCAGGAACCGGACTCAGTCATCCGTCGGGAAGTAAGGACAGTTCCAAGAAAGCGGGTGGGAAGTATTCTGATCCGTCGCCGGGCGCCCAGCGGCTAGGCGGAGCCCGCGGAGTCGGACATGGGGCCCACCGCGCCGCTTCACTCTTTCTCAGCTGGTGGTCTTGATGGGAGGAAGGGGAGGGCGTGGCGTGTGACGCGCCACCTTGGACTGGGCATTGGCTTGCACGATTGCTCGCCCAGTACTGGATCATGTACTGGGACGGGTCGTGCGTTGGAGGCTGATGGGAATGCGTCTTGTGGGCTCCGAGGTGGGTGTGACCGGAGGCGGCGGGGCCGCGGGGGGGCGCGAGGCACGGCACGGCCGCGCCTTGCGCGAAGTTCGCGAGGCCGGCAATGTACCGGCGCGGATCATGTGAATGTTATTGAGACTTAGTGGGCGGGTGAGGGCCGGAAGCCATGCGGAAGGTGCCCGCTTGCTTGAGGGGCGGGGTGCTCGCTCGGTTGGCTGACGAACGGCGTTTCAAAACGGTGCTCTGGAAGCTCTGTGCGCCTTGCTGGCCAGCAATGTCTCATAAAGTGTACTGGCAGTATTTCCACCCAATGGTGCGCCGCTCCATAGTGCACACGCACTGTGCGTTTTTCTCCACCCAGTGTCACACTGGGGTCGTGAGCTCCCACGCACGCTCGGTTCGGCAGCGCGACATGTGTTTCGCGCCGGTGCCGCAGCACATCATTGCGGTTCGCGGAATCGGTGCCGCAGCATACCATTGCCTCGCTGCCCTTCCCATCACCGTCACGTCGGCCACGTGCATCATGTAAGCCTTCCCCACCGCCCTCGCCCAGTACATTTGGGCTATCTGGAAATTGGCAGACGGGAATAATGTGCAGGTTTCGTTTTTATGCCCCAAAGCCAACATATTTGCGTTTTTACGTGTGGAAACATTTTTTTATGTTTTTTTGGTGTAAAAATACGTAAATATAACGTAAATACAGCCCCGTGTATGTTAGGGCAGCACAGGGTTGGGAAGTCCGGGGAGTGGCAGTCAGGCGCGCTGGAATGGGTAGAGGTTGAAGTTTTGTTCCGTGCCGTCGTTCCCCGATGCCAAGGGCGAGGGGGGAACTGTGTTGCGTGTGCTGGAAATGGTGGAGGACTGATCATTGTACGCAACTTCATCGTGTCACCTGGCGGTTTCAAAGAGCCGTAAAAACGTAAAAATAGCTGTAAAAATAGGCATTTTTGCGAATTTACGTTGTATTCGTAAAAACGTACAAGTAAAAACGTAAACATCAACGTAAAAAACAAGCCTGAATGCATGGGGACGCCCCGGTAGTACACAACAGCCGTAGATGGTCATGTATCGATGGTCGCAACATCCAACTCCTGTTGATGTCGCAACGATCATTCCACATGCCGATGGTCGCCATGGGAACCGCGCATAACCCTCTCCCATACTCATGGGCAGCTGATCCATGTCGACAACCTCAGCTCCACGTTCTTTTGGGAATGTATGGGACGATCAAGAGGTCCCCCCTTGCGCAGATTGGCTCCTCACGAAACGCCACATGTCGCAATGACGATGACTGACAAAAATAGTAGCGACAGCAAGGGGAAGCTTCAAACGGGTAGCAAACGTCCCACTACCAGCCAACCATGCAAACACACTTGCAGAAGCTCTCACAGCTGCTGCTCACAGCGCCTCAGCCGGTCGCAATGGCTTTCCAATTGTCGGCGAAGTCAAGGCGCAATTCGGGTCCACAGGTCAGGGCTGTCTTGTCCACATCACATCGATGTATGACACTGAAAACGCCTCGCTTTGTCTCGACAAGGCTGTGCAGCGACTAGGCTTGGCAAGTTCTGGCCGGTAGGTAGACCATACTGGAGGTGCTGGTCTTGAACTGCAAGGAAACGGCTTGAAGAAAAGGCCCAGATTGCCCGTGACCGTTTAAAAGTTCGAGCGCTATTGCGCTCGGGCCACGGCGCACGTGACGCGCACAGCCAGGGGACTCAGGCAGCCAGGCCGCATACCTTGACCGCCGTGCAAGGCACAGAGGGACCACACACAGTCATTGTTACAACTGCCATGCTGAAGTCAACAATGCATCGTCGCCCACGGCGCCCTTCGCGCCCTCCCTACTTACATCCGCCTAGGGCGTCCGACATTCCCACAATAACGCCCTTCGTGGCAGAAGATCTTTTGATTCCCCGGAATCTCCCCATCACACCACCGCATCACCGCAATTCACCCCGGTACACCCCACGCCACTCGGTCAACAGCAACAAATTGCCCCGCGAGTCACATTCCCATCACACAGCCACGCGGCGCCTCCACACGCCCCCCCTTGACTCCGTCTCATCGCGTCCGTGGGCAGACCGCGACGGGGCGAGCCCCCTCCATCGTAAACGGGGTCCTTTTCGTAAAGTACACTGGTCGGCCAAATTGTGGCCAAACCAACGTCTGTTGACGCACTTTCTTACACCAGGAAAAAATGGGGTAAATATCACTTTTGCGAACACACATAAAACACATTTCATCATAGTTTTACACACTAAGAACACAAGAATAACACAAACCCGTAAACTTTGGACACGTTCGAGGTCGCGTTATTTGGCCCTTTTTTTCCTAGTGTTAGCGGATGCCTCTTGAAAACTTCTGTATGAAATGGGAATGACACAACCATGTTGCAGAATTGAATTGCTGCTGATTTGATGACTTCAAATCCAAATTCAGATCAAACTTCACAACAGTAATTTCGTTAATGTATTCACCCCTGATTGGTAGTTGTGAGGCCTTTCTGCCTCACTGCGCACCAGCTTGTTGAATGATGGTCAGATTAGTGAAGGTTCTGAGGCTGCCGACACTCCCTTTCCCCACGCCTGGACCTCACGGGTCGCCCACGTGGGCACTGAATAGTATCATTAAGATATTCTTTTTTCCGATGATTCCCAGCATTGGCGACCCGAACAACGCGTAAAAGAGTAAACGTAAAAACGTGGACGTAAACATTAAAACCAAGCCTGATGATGTGCCTGGAGTATCATTGATGCAACCACGAACGGCATCGCAGCAAGGCCAGCGTATCAGCACTGATGCAATGTTCGCACACACACACATCAACGCTTGTTGATGGACGTTTGCCGACGCATTGCTTCCTAGTGCGTCAGTGGCAATGCAGCCACAACATTCCATCAACGTCTATCTATTTTCCAGACGGGAATGGCAATGCCGAACCTCGTCCAACCTTTACCTGCACGTGCTTCATAGTGTTGGAAAGCGTGGCACAAGGCTCAGTATTTTATTACTCTTAGTTGACCATGTCTTCCCTGAAATGGCGTTCTAGGTGGTTGGTGTGGACAGGGACTCTCTTTTCTGAGGCACTTCACAAAACCCAACCGTTCAGCAGGTCGCTTATGTGTAGTTGTGCTCGTGTGGGATTAGTGCCCACCATTGCCAATGACCTGGGGCGTGGGATCGCCTGTCAGGAGACCACCCACGAAAAACACAACGCGATGCGCATGCATTTGGTCCTCATGGCACGACGGATGCGCCGAGCTCAGCTGGCGTTCAGTTAGGCCTGAAGCAGCAATATACCAATCCCAGTCGAGCATTTAAATTGAATTAGCACGAGTAAATTCGCGCAAATGTTGAAATCGGCTTGGGATGCTAGGACATTGAAGTGGCAGGAAAACATCGCGTATCCCTGGTATCCTTTTCCGCAGCAAAGTACTTGGCAGCCTGCTCTCTAAGCCTGGGGGGCACGCTGCAGGGACGGGGCGGAATCACGCAATGGCATCGTGACAATACTAAGTGTATCGTGGCGACGTGTCGTTCTGAAAACCATGTACAGCGTGTTCGGCAAGGTTCTGGGTCTCCGTTCCAGAGAAGAAACTATTGCTGGGCCACCAAACGAGTTTCGAGACAGGCTTGATAGCAGACGTAGCTGCTAAGTTGGGCTCGCAACAGCATTTGCTGTGCCTGCGAGTTGCAATCGAGTTTCCTGGCCTGTGACTTGCTCTCTGCCCACTTCTTAGGAACGCCTTCGGCCTGGAGCCCAGGCGGTGGCTGCAGGCATCCATTCAGCTCTTCGCACTTCACCCAGAAAGTGGAACATTCAATGGTCCGTCTTGGGCGAGGCAGGCGAGAAACTGATAGCTTTTGACTCCTGGCTGCCGGTCGCGCAGGTTTGAAGTGCTGTCAAATGCACTGTGCTTCCACGTGCGGCAAAGTTTGGAGGCATTGTCGAGTCGACAATGTCGACATCTATAGTCCATTACCTGCTGCGCTCGTTCAGTACATGAGGGACACGCAATTTATGACACCCCGAATAAGATGCCGCATTTGATATCGCATATGCGAGTCTTCTCACTTGTGTATCAAATACATATCGTGAGCAAATTTTCCCGAGATACGGCTATATCACTAGCAAAAAAGGGACCAAACATCACCTTTGAGAACGCACATATATGCATTTCATCACGTTATGCATGCTGAAAACATGGAAATAACCGAAACATGTAAAATTCGTACACGTTTGAACACTTGTTATTTGGCCCTTTTTCCTCCTAGTGTGTCCACGATACAAGAACCGTATGCCAGACACGCATTGGTGACCTTTTGAAGACATAGCCTTTTGATGTGAAATGTGCTGAGAAGAGCACGGTTTTCGATGTATATTGACGATGCGAATAGGCAACTTTGATTTCCACATCCTGGGTGCGGCGTTTGTTTCCGAATATACTGAATCTGTCTCATGAATGGCATTGCTTGGGAACGCCATCACTGCGTGAAGTGCTGCAAATCTCAGACTAAGAACAAGGGCCCATCAACGAGCGATCAAAGCGTCTACCAACATAGAGCGAGGTTGCAGAAAGAAACTACGCGACTGGGCAAGAAAGCGCAACATTTCGATAGCATGCTTTTCATGAAGATTTATCTGATCTCCGGAGAAGGCGGGGGGCACATTCAAAGCCAAGCTGGGTTGGAATCTCAGTATTTCCGCCTTGGCGATGTCCGCAATGTCATTTATTCAGCAGGCCACTGCGCCCAGGACCAGGGGCGGGGTTTGTGTGAGAGCTGCATCAGATTAGCGCATGTCGAGCGCAGTTCCCCGCTCGTCACTGCCATCGTTCTCGATGACGGTGGCGGCGGATTGCGTACAGATTGGGACATGTACGCCCCTTCACCCTTGGCCAGAGGCCCCTTGCTTTAATACACCATGGAAGGAATATCGCAATAGAGAATATCACGGCCTGGTCAAGCCAGGCAGTGAGCAAAGAACACGCGGCAGCGCAAACCAAATTCTGGCATGCCAGAATTTGTCAGAATGCCATTGTTGCGCAGCAATTGGCGTTCTTGCTACCACCAGCAGGCTGGCTTTGCCCCACACATCCTTCGGCCGTTTGCTTCAGCACAGCACCACAAGAATATAGCAGCAGAGAATATGACAGACTGACCAGTCTGTGCAATGAAGTCAGCAAATGACAATCTGAGCCATGGCTGAGCAATAAAATTCTCGCAGCAATGCGGCGATGACGCTACCACCAGCATGCAGGCTTAGTCGCACACAGCCTTCGGAAGACCCTGCACGATCGGAGTATGCTCGCGCACCCAAGGTGAAGTTGGGTTCCGGCATTGTGGGTGCCCATGCAATGGGCACAGTTCATGGCCCTGCCAGTAATACCCTTGTCTCATTGCCGAAACCGGCCCCCAACATCCACGGCAGCACAACCCACACAAATTTTTGGCTGAAACAGAAGCTGGCTGCAGCCAACAAGGTCAATGCGCCATCGGTCATTGATGGCAGCTGCCATGGCACCTGCAGGGCTACACAACATGCAGCCGTTACCGCGCGTGGATTGGCGCAAATTGCCCAAGGCTGTCACCCACCGTCGGCAAGGATTCGTTGTGGGTGCCACTTTGAAGGGCAGGCAAAATCTCAACATACTATTTCCATGCAGCAAAGAATAACACGTCTTGTCCTATGCAAGGTGCGCGGCCAAGCCTCTAGCGCGGCTTGGCCATAGCGGCAGCATCCTGCCAATCTTGTCATGCCTTACGCAAGACGCCGTCCATGCATTATATGACATGTACACATGCACGCAACGAAGCATTTATGGACGTGGCCCCATGGCGGCGCAAACCACGTCCGCGGTGTCCATTTGCACAACCCACGGAATTTCCCACCCTTGGCTGCTGATTTGGATTTTGTTAAACTGCAACATTGTAGGACGGTACTGAAGCGGACCGGACGGGGCTGTGGGACAGAAAACATGTGCCATATGAATCCTGCATTAATGCAGCTTGTATGCGTCACATATTTTCAGCCTCCACAGTCCCGCTCTTTCCTCATCAATGCATTTTGCGCACTGAATATATCCAAATCAAAATTGCGCATTGGCTGAGGCTGTGGCTGGGAGCCCGTTAGCTAAACGCCAAGGGCGCCAACCACAAGGGCGCAAGCGCACTTTGGATTCTACAAAGCGTTAGCGTCCATCACGACATTGAGGCAATTTTGGCAGAGGGCCAGAGCCCCACACCCAAAGAATGTCTACGTATACGGGCGATATGTACGGCATCAGCTCCCTGCCAATGGCAACCGTATCCAATGCCCACCCATGGTCAATGACGAATGTGCCCGGCATGTTCAGCTCGAACACTCACAATAGTGAATAGATTATACAATTTTTGAAGAAAGTCAGTGTTAACAGAATGGCGACAATGGCGCCCCATTTGCGCTGCGGGTTGAATGTACTGCATTGATTTTGGCGACGGGAAACCACGAAGAAGAGAAGTTTTAGCATAAGAACTTGTGTCTATAAGACATGAAATGATATTGTTTTTGGCACACGCCGGCATCTGACTCCGGCTGCAATACCGTGTATAGCGCGATGACAGTGTCTGCGACAATTTGCCAAATTTTTACGATGACATCTGAGCGTTGCAGGCAGACAAGGTGTCGGCGACTACACTCCTCTTCTGGCTGCTTTTGTAAGCACGTGCAAGCGTTGTGCACAAGTCTGGTGCGCCGGTTCAAGTTGCCATTCCACAACAGAACAGCACAACAGAAATGTGCCATGGAAAGTGCGCCGGGCCGCAAAACGGGGTGCCGTTCCGCGAGTGCTATTGCGGGAGCCCCACGACGCAAAAAGTCTCACCAATTGTGCAACTCCATTCTCACAACATGTCTGGAACTCCATCCAGTTTCATTCAGCTTCCGTTCGCTCGCGATGCATTGACCAAATCCAAACGCCGCCATGCACGCCGCCATCTTCGGTAGACCTTCCCCTTGACTCCCATTCGCTCTTGCCAACGATACACTGCCCAAATTCGAAAAGCCTGCGGGAACGACGCTGGGCCACCTTTCAACGGACCTTCCCCTTGACGCCATTCTCTCGAGAGAGAGCCTCAAAAGGGCCCTTGGCTGCAGGAAACTTCTTCCATTCTTCTGCGATGCACTCCTCGAATCCCAAACCCTGCAAGAATGACATGCCGCCATCTTCCAACGCACCTTCCCCTTGACCCCCATTCAATCTCGTCTGCGGCGCGTTGCTCAAATGCGAAAGCCCCCGCAACAACGACACGCCCGGTTCTCCGCCATCTTTCACCCGACCTTCCCCTTTATATGCCATTCGCCCTCTCCGGGAACCCAAAAAGGGCCCTCAGCTTCAGCCAAGCCGTCGCAGCACCCGAGGCCAGCCCGTCCCGCGCTCCTCCCCACCGCAACGGCCGCGACGGACGCCAAAGATGTCGACGGTAGGCCCCGGCCCACATCGAAGTCCGTTCCCGGTTTCTCGGCCCAAGCCGCCGGATGCGGAAAAGCGCAAGTCGCGGTTGAGCCGACGCTTGGGGCATCCTGACCCTTGCGGCGCGATCTGCGTCCAGGGCCAGTGTCCAATTCCTTGCGATTGCGAACTGCTGATCGCTTTCTCCGTCTCCGGAATCCGCATTGGGGCGCACGTCTGCCGAGCGGCGCCTCGGGGTCCACGCGGCTCGTCAACATTCATGGAATTCACGCGCGGAATTGTTCCGTCGTGCTTCTTCCCGGCTTCCCGCTGTTTGCCGCCCATCTCGCGACGATTTCGAAAGACGTGTTCTCGCCACCGCCAGTGCCGGCGATGGTGCCACGCCGGACAGCCCGCGAGGATCGTATCTCGAGCAGGGTGATAACTCCCTTTGGTGGAGAGGTCCCTTCCAAAGACGCGTCGTTCGCCTTTTCCGCTTTGCCCAGCCGGGGCGTTTGCGCCTCGCTCCTTGCAGGATGCGCATTTCGAGCAGAATGCGGTGCCCCTGCCCTTTGCGTCTTGCCGGTCGTGCCAGCTCTCTGGCGTTGCCTTGTCGTGTTGTCGTGTGTTGCCTTGCAGTTCCCGTGGGCGGGGCCGGTCCAGGCATGGGATTCGCATTGTGCAAGTGGAGGTTGCCCTGACAGTCAGTGCAACTAAGTGTGCGGCGGGACCATTTTGGCCAAAGGGGGGCATAGCCAGACTGCTAAGCTGCAATCATGAGTCTTCACTGACTGCTGCTGTTGCCTGGTGGTCAATCCGTGGCCCACAACCCTGTTGTGGATTCCCTTGCTGACTGCAGTCTCCACCCCGTGCACTTGTGGGATTTTGTGCTGGCGACCCTGGGCGGTGGGGGCATCCAGTACAGTTGCCAACGAGGGTGACTGACTGGCAACAGTGTTGGTGAGACTCCGAGAGAGGGGAGATGTGGGGCTTGGATGATCTCTGGAGGGGCACAGCGAGACAGACCACGAGCATACAATCCGAGGGCCCTGTATCAAGCATATTCAATGATGCTTACGTGTTGTAGCGATGCATTGGGCTGGACAGCACAGTTCATTTTGCTTGTGTGCTGCTCATGCTTGCCAAGTGAGAAGGATTGGCTGCCATGCAAGGTGCAGCAGATTTTTTGTTATATGTTGTGATCTGTGGATTTGAGCCTTGCTCACAACGGCGCCTGCATGTGTGAACCACAGGCAGGCAACCATGTGTGCGAAGTGAATGAATGCATGGAGTGACAGCCAACAGAAGCAATTGCATCACCATCCATCCAGCGCATTTACACCACTGTCTGTATGAACCCCATGTGTTTAGCTATATGCAGGAACAGGTGGTGTGAGTGCCCTTCATTTAAGTTCACCCATTTGACGCATTTCTGCATTCACTCACTTCAGCATGTAAACACATATTGCTGCTTTCCTTCAGCATTTCTGCGTTCATTCCTGCAGGATGAAGGCACTTCCCAGGAGGGAGGGGGCAGCCCTCCTCCTCCAGGAGGGGGCCCGCAGGATGAGACCAATCCCCAGGAGGGAGAAGCCCCATCTCCTGCAGGAGGAGGGCCGCCGGATGAAGCCACTCCCCAGGAGGGAGAAACCCCTCCTCCAGTATTAGGAGGGCCACCCCCTGGCTCGGATCCTGACACCTTGCGGGCGGCCTATGAAATGTCACAGAAGGGCGCCGAGATGGAGTCCAGGGGCCAGTACAAGGCTGCGGAGGAGCTGTACAAGAGTGTGCTGGGCCTGCTGAAGGGCCAGGTCTCCAACAACCACCCTGTGGTGATGGGCACATACAACAACCTGGGCATCGTCCTGCAGCACCAGGAGAAGTACGTGGAGGCGGAGCCATACATGCGCAAGGTGCTGAACATGGCGGAGACCGCGCTTGGCAGCGAGCACCCGGCAGTGGCAATCGCACTGGTCAGCGTGGCCAACATACTGCGGGCCAGGTCCAAATACGAGGAGGCCCTTGACGTGTATGAGAGGGCTCTGACCATCCAGCTGAGGGCGTTTGGGGGGGACCACTTGGTTGTGGCCACCACGCTGATGAACCTTGGCAGGCTGATGGAGGCCCAGGGCAAGTACCCCGAGGCCGAGGAGCTGCACAAGAAGGCCCTGGCGATTCGGATAAATTCCCAGGAGGAGGATGAGCAGGGCATGGCGAGCAGCATCATGGGTCTGGCGTCGGTTGCAGAGGAGCAGGGGAAGATGGACGAGGCGGGGCGGCTGTATCGGGAAGCCCTGGACCTCGAGAAGAAGGCACTGGGCGCGGGCCACCAAAAGGTGGGATACGCCATGGGCAAGCTGGGGGATGTCTTGGTGAGGCAGGGGAGGTTGGGTGAGGCGGAGGACCTGTTCACGGAGGCGCTGGCCATTCAGAGGGAGACGCTTGGGGAGGGGCACCCGGGCATGGCCCTGTGCATGAAGCGACTGGGCAAGGTGTTAGTGCAGCAGGGGAGGACCCAGGAGGGGGAGGAGTTCTGCCGCAAGGCGTTGACGATGCAGAAGGAATCGCTGGGGGAGGAGCATGAGGCGGTGGCGGTGAGCCTGCAGAACATGGCGGTGAATGCGCACTCCCAGGGCAAGCTGAGGGAGGCCAGGCGGCTGTACAAGAGGGCGCTGAAGATTCATGAGAAAGCATCAGGCAAGGACGACTTGGGGGTGGCGCAGATATTGAATGGGTTGGGAGCGGTGATGACAGAGCGGGAAGAGCCGGAGGAGGCAGAGGGCGTGCTGCGGAGGGCGCTGGAGATTCAGGAGAGGGTGCTGGGCAAGAAGCACACGGAGGTGGCGGTGACCCTGAACAACCTGGCTGCCACCTTGTATGGGCAGAGGAAGTACAAGGAGGCCGAGGCGGTGTACAGGAGGGCGGTGCAGATCATGCGGGAGGCCGTGGGGCAAGACCACCTGGATTTGGTGCCTTACGTCAACAACCTCGCGGGCGCCCTGGTGCACCAGGACAAATTCGGGCTGGCCCAGAACGCATACGAGGAGACGTTGAAAATCAGGAGGCGGGAGCTTGGCGAGGATCACCCTGACGTGGCGAGGAGTCTCTGTGACGTGGCTGCCTCGCTGCGGGCCCAGAAGAAGTATGCAAAGGCGGAGAAGCTGTACACGAAGGCGCTGAACATATGCAAGGCGGTGCTGCCGGTGGATGACCCGCTCGTGGAGCGCGCCGTGACGAGCGCGATAGGCGTTCGGAGACTGATGGGCCGCTGATGGGCGGCGGCGGCGGCCCAATGGGAGTGTGTGAATAAGCGCTGGCAGGAGGGAGGCATGTAGATTAACGCTTTGGAATGCGATGCCATGGCGCAGAGATTTTGTGCCGTCCTTGTTCATTCCTTGCTTGTGTTTGGTCAGGAGTGCGAAGAATGCTGCCTTTGCATTGAAGGGACTAATGACGGGCCCTTTTCCATGTGCAACGTTTACTCGATGCCATTTGTTGGGAGAATGCAGGAGAGGTTGCAATCAACAACTGGCCATCCCCCACAATGTTGATCCATGGGGATGTCTGTAGAAAATAGCGCAACAACAATGTACCAAACGCGGTAAATACATGTAAAAATAGTGCCATAATGGTTGGTATAACATGGTTATGCCTCTACCTGTGTGCTACCCTATTCACAAGCTGATCAAATCCACAGTAATTTGATTGAATGCTACCAAAAAAACTGTGTGTACCATACGCCACTAATACATGACGCTCGATAATTTGGCTACGAATGTAATTGTGCGAAAAGGTGAACTCCTTTGGGGCGATATCAATTTGCTAAAACATAATTCTACAGCTAATGATGCATGTGAGGACGAGGGAAAAGTTATCGAGTAGTAATCTGATATACGGTGTTCTGTGGTGAAAGACGGATACGGTGAACGTAGTGTTATGTTTTTGTGAAATGCATATGGGGACGTTGGAGACATGAGATGAACATGCTTGCACTGAGAGATATTTAGTTGGTGCATACATACACGCATACATGCATACATGCATACATGTGATTGGACCTGGGAGTTTTTTTCTCTACATGATCGCCCCTTTTTAGCCAGGTTTCTTTGGGCTACTCGACAGGCATGCACTAAACATTGAGAGAGGTTTCTTCTTTGTCTCGACAAGGTTATGATCAATGCTGGGAATCAGAATAAGCAACGGATATGGGATACATTGGGACTTTTCCCAACACTCCAGGATATTTGGGACATTACATGATGCACATTACCTGACAAGACATTTCATATTGGCGGTCAGAACTCCCCCACAAGAATATTAGTTTTTTTCGAACATTCATGCTTTTTCTCATCTCCTAATTGCGATTCTACATCAGCTTCTGCTGGAAATGGATCTTTGCATACTTTACGTTTGCGGGGAAGCTCCTCTGTTTATCTTTTGATGTAATACATTGGAATTCAAAAAAATACATGCATACATGCACACATGCAAACATGCACGCATCTAGTTATGGCCTTGCTTCCCATGCCTGGATGCAACCGTGCACTGGAAGCACGAGACTGCTACAATGCGTTGAAAAGTGCAAACTTCGCTATAATGCACAACCTATGCGCAAGTAAGCCCAATTGTTTGTTGAATTCGTGCAAACAGACCTTAAAAAAAATCCCAGTCAGAGAATTCGACAGAAAGATTCCATGCATTGTATAGACAACTATTTGTAGAGATCTCAAACAATGTAAGAGGTGCAACCGTTGGGTATGGCCAGCGCATGGGATTTCACCCTGGCCTTCAGTAGAGTACCCTTGGGTCGAGCAGTCGTTAGGAGAGGGGAAGACTCCACTTGTCGTCGCAAACAATATGTTGAGTGTCCTCGCCAATAACCAGTTGATGCCGTGTGTATGGAACCATAAGATTGTTGTTCAAGAAGATGGGGCCAGACTTTTTGAGGCCTGTTTAT